>JARGYO010005627.1:1664536-1789964 GCA_029206835.1 Rana muscosa
ACCTGTGAGGAGGAGGGGGAGGGTCTCACCTGTGAGGAGGAGGAGGGGGAGGGTCTCACCTGTGAGGAGGAGGGGGAGGGTCTCACCTGTGAGGAGGAGGAGGGGGAGGGTCTCACCTGTGAGGAGGAGGAGGGGGAGGGTCTCACCTGTGAGGAGGAGGAGGGGGAGGTCTCACCTGTGAGGAGGAGGAGGGGGAGGGGTGAGGAGGAGGAGGGGTGGGGATGGTCTCACCTGTGAGGAGGGGGGAGGGGGGTCTCACATGTGAGGATGGGTGGGGAAGGGTCTCACCTGTGAGAAGGATGAGGGGGGTGGGGGATGGGGTCTCACCTGTGAGGAGGAGGAGGGGTGGGGGAGGGTCTCACCTGTGAGGAGGAGGGGTGGGGATGGTCTCACCTTTGAGGAAGGGGATGGGGGTCTCACCTGTGAGGAGGAGGGGTGGGGATGGTCTCACCTGTGAGGAGGAGGATGGGGGTCTCACCTCTGAGGAGGATGGGTGGGGGAGGGTCTCACCTGTGAGGAGGAGGAGGGGGTGGGGGATGGGGGTCTCACCTGTGAGGAGGAGGATGAGGAGGAGGGGTGGGGATGGTCTCACCTGTGAGGAGGAGGGGGGATGGGGGTCTCACCTGTGAGGAGGAGGATGAGGAGGAGGGGTGGGGATGGTCTCACCTGTGAGGAGGGGGATGGGGGTCTCACTTGTGAGGAGGAGGAGGGGTGGGGGAGGGTCTCACCTGTGGGGAGGGGGATGGGGTATCACCTGTGAGGAGGGGGAGGGGTGGGGATGGTCTCACCTGTGAGGAGGAGGAGGGGAATGGGGGTCTCACCTGTGAGGAGGATGGGTGGGGGAGGGTCTCACCTGTGAGGAGGAGGGGGGGTGGGGGTCTCACCTGTGAGGAGGAGGGGGGGGGTGGGGATGGTCTCACCTGTGAGGAGGAGGGGGATGGGTATCACCTGTGAGGAGGAGGGAGGGGTGGGGATGGTCTCACCTGTGAGGAGGAGGAGGGGAATGGGGGTCTCACCTGTGAGAAGGAGGAGGGGTGGGGGAGGGTCTCACCTGTGAGAAGGATGAGGAGGAGGGTCTCACCTGTGAGGGGGTGGGGGTCTCACCGAGGAGGAGGAGGGGGGTCTCACCTGTGAGGAGGATGGGTGGGGGAGGGTCTCACCTGTGAGGAGGAGGAGGGGGTGGGGGTCTCACCTGTGAGGAGGAGGAGGAGGGGTGGGGGAGTGTCTCACCTGTAAGAAGGATGAGGAGGAGGGTCTCACCTGTGAGGGGGTGGGGGTCTCACCTGTGAGGAGGAGGGGGATGGGGGTCTCACCTGTGAGGAGGATGGGTGGGGGAGGGTCTCACCTGTGAGGATGAGGAGGGGTGGGGATGGTCTCACCTGTGAGGAGGAGGAGGGGGATGGGGTCTCACTTGTGAGGAGGAGGGGTGGGGGAGGGTCTCACCTGTGAGGAGGAGGGGTGGGGGAGGGTCTCACCTGTGAGGAGGAGAGGGGGAATGGGGGTCTCACCTGTGAGGAGGATGGGTGGGGGGAGGGTCTCACCTGTGAGGAGGATGGGTGGGGGAGGGTCTCACCTGTGAGGAGGTGGGGGTCTCACCTGTGAGGAGGAGGGGGTGGGGGTCTCACCTGTGAGGAGGAGGATGAGGAGGAGGGGTGGGGATGGTCTCACCTGTGAGGAGGAGGGGTGGGGGGTCTCACCTGTGAGGAGGAGGGTAGTGGGGGATGGGGTATCACCTGTGAGGAGGGGGAGGGGTGGGGATGGTCTCACCTGTGAGGAGGAGGAGGGGAATGGGGGTCTCACCTGTGAGGAGGAGGAGGGGTGGGGGAGGGTCTCACCTGTGAGAAGGATGAGGAGGAGGGGGGGGATGGGGGTCTCACCTGTGAGAAGGATGGGTGGGGGAGGGTCTCACCTGTGAGGAGGAGGGGGGATGGGGGTCTCACCTGTGAGGAGGAGGAGGGGTGGGGGAGGGTCTCACATGTGAGAAGGATGAGGAGGAGGGTCTCACCTGTGAGGAGGAGGAGGGGGTCTCACCTGTGAGAAGGATGGGTGGGGGAGGGTCTCACCTGTGAGGAGGAGGAGGGGGGATCTCACCTGTGAGGAGGGGTGGGGGATGGTCTCACCTGTGAGAAGGATGAGGAGGAGGGTCTCACCTGTGAGGAGGAGGAGGAGGGGGATGGGGGTCTCACCTGTGAGGAGGAGGGGTGGGGGAGGGTCTCACCTGTGAGGAGGAGGAGGGTCCTCACCTGTGAGGGGGTGAGGAGGATGAGGGGTGGGGGTGGGCGTCTCACCTGTGAGGAGGAGGGGTGGGGGAGGGTCTCACCTGTGAGGAGGAGGGGGATGGGGGTCTCACCTGTGAGGAGGAGGGGGATGGGGGTCTCACCTGTGAGGAGGATGAGGAGGAGGGTCTCACCTGTGAGGAGGAGGAGGGGGATGGGGGTCTCACCTGTGAGGAGGAGGAGGGGTGGGGGAGGGTCCTCACCTGTGAGGAGGAGGAGGAGGAGGGTCTCACCTGTGAGGGGGTGAGGAGGAGGAGGGGTGGGGGAGGGTCTCACCTGTGAGGAGGAGGGGGATGGGGAGGGTCTCACCTGTGAGGAGGAGGGGGGATGGGGGTCTCACCTGTGAGGAGGAGGGGGATGGGGGTCTCACCTGTGAGGAGGAGGGGGGGTGGGGGTCTCACCTGTGAGGAGGAGGAGGGGTGGGGGTCTCACCTGTGAGGAGGAGGAGGGGTGGGGGAGGGTCTCACCTGTGAGAAGGATGAGGAGGAGGGTCTCACCTGTGAGGAGGAGGGGTGGGGGGAGGGTTTTACCTGTGAGGAGGAGGGGGATGGGGGAGGGTCTCACCTGTGAGAAGGATGAGGAGGAGGGTCTCACCTGTGAGGGGGTGAGGAGGATGAGGGGTGGGGGGTGAGGAGGATGAGGGGTGGGGGGGTGAGGAGGATGAGGGGTGGGGGTGGGCGTCTCACCTGTGAGGAGGAGGAGGAGGGGTGGGGGAGGGTCTCACCTGTGAGGAGGAGGGGGATGGGGGTCTCACCTGTGAGGAGGAGGGGGGGTGGGGATGGTCTCACCTGTGAGAAGGATGAGGAGGAGGGTCTCACCTGTGAGGAGGAGGAGGGGGGATGGGGGTCTCACCTAGGAGGAGGGGTGGGGGAGGGTCTCACCTGTGAGGGGGATGGGGGTCTCACCTGTGAGGAGGAGGGGGGATGGGGGTCTCACCTGTGAGGAGGAGGAGGGGTGGGGGAGGGTCTCACCTGTGAGAAGGATGAGGAGAAGGGTCTCACCTGTGAGAAGGATGAGGAGGATGAGGGGTGGGGGTCTCACCTGTGAGGAGGAGGAGGGGTGGTGGAGGGTCTCACCTGTGAGGAGGAGGAGGAGGGGTGGTGGAGGGTCTCACCTGTGAGGATGAGGAGGAGGGTCTCACCTGTGAGGGGGTGAGGAGGATGAGGGGTGGGGGAGGGTCTCACCTGTGAGGAGGAGGGGGATGGGGGTCTCACCTGTGAGGAGGAGTGGGGATGGTCTCACCTGTGAGGAGGAGGGGGAGTGGGGATGGGTCTCACCTGTGAGAAGGATGAGGAGGAGGGTCTCACCTGTGAGGAGGAGGGGGATGGGGGTCTCACCTGTGAGGAGGAGGGGGAGTGGGATGGTCTCACCTGTGAGAAGGATGAGGAGGAGGGTCTCACCTGTGAGGAGGAGGGGGATGGGGGTCTCACCTGTGAGAAGGATGAGGAGGAGAGTCTCACCTGTGAGGGGGGTGAGGAGGATGAGGGGTGTGGGCGTCTCACCTGTGAGGAGGAGGAGGAGGAAGGGTGGGGGAGGGTCTCACCTGTGAGGAGGAGGGGGATGGTCTCACCTGTGAGAAGGATGAGGAGGATGGGGGTCTCACCTGTGAGGAGGAGGAGGGGTGGGGGAGGGTCTCACCTGTGAGAAGGATGAGGAGGAGGGTCTCACCTGTGAGGAGGATGAGGGGTGGGGGTGGGCGTCTCACCTGTGAGGAGGAGGAGGGGGTGGGGGGAGGGTCTCACCTGTGAGAAGGATGAGGAGGGGGGGTCTCACCTGTGAGGAGGAGGGGTTGGGGGAGGGTCTCACCTGTGAGGAGGAGGGTCTCACCTGTGAGGAGGATGAGGGGTGGGCGTTCTCACCTGTGAGGAGGAGGAGGACGGAGATGACGGCGGGGAAGTGGACGGTTTCGGGTCTCTCCATTCTAAAGCCGTTATGGCTCCGCCCATTCCGCTTTAAGGGTGTGTCCGCCTCTCCCCGCCTATCGGACCACCCGGGGGCGGAGCCTAGAGGAGCGAGAACCTCTTCCTGTCAGTCTAGGCGCGTCCGGATCACATGACATCCAATAACCCCGCCCCTTCCACCGGATATCCGTATTTATGTGTACTCCCCCGCCCCTTTCCCAGTAGACCCGCCCATAACGGAACCCTCAACCCTATACCGAGCATCTCCTCCCCCTCCGCTGAGCTCCGCCCTCCCCCTCCATACATCGTACAGATCACAGTGTACTGTCTGTAGTGTGACGTATGAATAAAGTTTTATCTTTTACTCACACAGATTATTCCCCCCATAATATGATGTCATCCAATCCTCCACATCTCTGTTTATACTGTCCAATGGAAATTAGTGGGTGTGGTAATTTTTTTTTATCTGACTCCTCCCCAAGCCCCGCCCCCTGACAGTATAAACGGATCTCCCTGAAGCCCCTCCCCCTGACAGTATAAACTGATCTCCCTGACAGTATAAACTGATCTCCCTGAAGCCCCTCCCCCTGACAGTAAACTGATCTCTCTGAAGCTCCACCCCCCGACAGTTTTAAACTGATCTCCCTGAAGCCCCTCCCCCTGACAGTATAAACTGATCTCCCTGAAGCCCCTCCCCCTGACAGTATAAACTGATCTCCATGAAGCCCCTCCCCTGACAGTAAACTGATCTCTCTGAAGCTCCACCCCCCGACAGTATAAACTGATCTCCCTGAAGCCCCTCCCCCTGACAGTATAAACTGATCTCCCTGAAGCCCCTCCCCCTGACAGTATAAACTGATCTCCCTGAAGCCCCTCCCCCTGACAGTATATAACTGATCTCCATGAAGCCCCTCCCCTGACAGTAAACTGATCTCTCTGAAGCTCCGCCCCCTGACAGTATAAACTGACTGATCTCTCTGAAGCTCCACCCCCTGACAGTATAAACTGATCTCCCTGAAGCCCCTCCCCCTGACAGTATAAACTGATCTCCCTGAAGCCCCTTCCCCTGACAGTAAACTAATCTCTCTGAAGCTCCACCCCCCGACAGTATAAACTGATCTCCCTGAAGCCCCTCCCCCTGACAGTAAACTGAACTCCGCCCCCTGACAGTATAAACTGACTGATCTCTCTGAAGCTCCGCCCCCTGACAGTATAAACTGATCTCTCTGAAGCTCCACCCCCTGACAGTATAAACTGATCTCCCTGAAGCCCCTCCCCCTGACAGTAAATTGATCTCTCTGAAGCCCCTCCCCTGACAGTATAAAACTGACCTCCCTGAAGCCCCTCCCCCTGACAGTATAAACTGATCTCCCTGAAGCCCCTCCCCCTGACAGTAAACTGATCTCTCTGAAGCTCCACCCCCCCCGACAGTATAAACTGATCTCCCTGAAGCCCCTCCCCCTGACAGTATAAACTGATCTCCCTGAAGCCCCTCCCCCTGACAGTATAAACTGATCTCCCTGAAGCCCCTCCCCTGAAGTAAACTGATCTCTCTGAAGCTCCACCCCCGACAGTATAAACTGATCTCCCTGAAGCCCCTCCCCCTGACAGTATAAACTGATCTCATTGATGCCCCGCCCCCAGACAGTATAAACTGATCTCACTGAAGCCCTGACAGTATAAACTGATCTCTCTGAAGCCCCGCCCCCTGACAGTATAAACTGATCTCCCTGAAGCCCCTCCCCCTGACAGTATAAACTGATCTCCCTGAAGCCCCTCCCCCTGACAGTATAAACTGATCTCCCTGACCAGTATAAACTGATCTCCCTGAAGCCCCTCCCCCTGACAGTAAACTGATCTCTCTGAAGCTCCACCCACCGACAGTTTTAAACTGATCTCCCTGAAGCCCCTCCCCCTGACAGTATAAACTGATCTCCCTGAAGCCCCTCCCCCTGACAGTATAAACTGATCTCCATGAAGCCCCTCCCCCTGACAGTAAACTGATCTCACTGAAGCTCCACCCCCCGACAGTAATAAACTGATCTCCCTGAAGCCCCTCCCCCTGACAGTATAAACTGATCTCCCTGAAGCCCCTCCCCCTGACAGTATAAACTGATCTCCCTGAAGCCCCTCCCCCTGACAGTATAAACTGATCTCCATGAAGCCCCTCCCCTGACAGTAAACTGATCTCTCTGAAGCTCCGCCCCCTGACAGTATAAACTGACTGATCTCTCTGAAGCTCCACCCCCTGACAGTATAAACTGATCTCCCTGAAGCCCCTCCCCCTGACAGTATAAACTGATCTCCCTGAAGCCCCTTCCCCTGACAGTAAACTAATCTCTCTGAAGCTCCACCCCCGACAGTATAAACTGATCTCCCTGAAGCCCCTCCCCCTGACAGTAAACTGAACTCCGCCCCCTGACAGTATAAACTGACTGATCTCTCTGAAGCTCCACCCCCTGACAGTATAAACTGATCTCCCTGAAGCCCCTCCCCCTGAACAGTAAATTGATCTCTCTGAAGCCCCTCCCCTGACAGTATAAACTGATCTCCCTGAAGCCCCTCCCCCTGACAGTATAAACTGATCTCCCTGAAGCCCCTCCCCCTGACAGTAAACTGATCTCTCTGAAGCTCCACCCCCCGACAGTATAAACTGATCTCCCTGAAGCCCCTCCCCCTGACAGTATAAACTGATCTCCCTGAAGCCCCTCCCCCTGACAGTATAAACTGATCTCCCTGAAGCCCCTCCCCCTGAAGTAAACTGATCTCTCTGAAGCTCCACCCCCCGACAGTATAAACTGATCTCCCTGAAGCCCCTCCCCCTGACAGTATAAACTGATCTCATTGATGCCCCGCCCCCAGACAGTATAAACTGATCTCACTGAAGCCCTGACAGTATAAACTGATCTCTCTGAAGCCCCGCCCCCTGACAGTATAAACTGATCTCCCTGAAGCCCCTCCCCCTGACAGTATAAACTGATCTCCCTGAAGCCCCTCCCCCTGACAGTATAAACTGATCTCCCTGAAGCCCTCCCCCTGACAGTAAACTGATCTCTCTGAAGCTCCACCCCCCGACAGTATAAACTGATCTCCCTGAAGCCCCTCCCCCTGACAGTATAAACTGATCTCCCTGAAGCCCCTCCCCCCTGACAGTATAAACTGATCTCCCTGAAGCCCCTCCCCCTGACAGTATAAACTGATCTTCCCTGAAGCCCCTCCCCCTGAAGTAAACTGATCTCTCTGAAGCTCCACCCCCCGACAGTATAAACTGATCTCCCTGAAGCCCCTCCCCCTGACAGTATAAACTGATCTCATTGATGCCCCGCCCCCAGACAGTATAAACTGATCTCACTGAAGCCCTGACAGTATAAACTGATCTCTCTGAAGCCCCGCCCCCTGACAGTATAAACTGATCTCCCTGAAGCCCCTCCCCGACAGTATAAACTGATCTCCCTGAAGCCCCTCCCCCTGACAGTATAAACTGATCTCTCTGAAGCTCCACCCCCCGACAGTATGAACTGATCTCATTGAAGCCCCGCCCCCTGACAGTATAAACTGATCTCACTGAAGCCCCCGCCCCCTGACAGTATAAACTGATCTCACTGAAGCCCTGCCCCCGGACACGCACACAAGAAGGCGGCAGACGCAGATTTGTCAGAATCAGTGTTATTGTAACATACAAAAATGTACAAAATGTGCAAAATTCATCAAATGTCTCCAGTACAGCGCCCCCCGGGGCCCCGCTACAGGGGGGCGCCATTGTTAGCTCCACCCAGGACTCCGGCCACGCCCCTGGCAGCGACTGTTAGTAGAGGGAGAAGAGATGCCGCCTATATTGTGCAGTTAGTAACTGACCCTCCCGATCAGAGGGATGCAGCTTGACAAATACATACATAGAGATATATACACCCAGCACTTCCTGCCACACCCGCCGGCCTCCCAGCACACAGACCCTGTGCTCCATGAGCCGCCCTCCCCCCGCTCAGGTCACAGAGTCTTTCTTCATCTTCCGGAAGGGAGATTTCAGGCGCCTCCACACTGAAGACTTGGGTTTCAGTTTGCGTTCATTGGCCAGGGCCGCCTCCCGCTCCTTCCTGCGAATCTCCCGCACCAACGCATGGAAAACATCATCAATGTAATAACGGAACGCCGCAGACGTCTCAAAGAACGGACAGCTGAATTCCCGTGCCAGGGACACGCCCTCCTCCTTCGACACCTGGAAATGCAACAAACATGTGACTTATAACCTGACTGAGTTCTCCGAGAACACTCGGGTGGAAGCCATCCAGTCACATTAATAGCGGTCTGTATATAACCTGACTGAGTTCTCTGAGAACACTCGGGTGGAAGCCATCCAGTCACATTAATAGCGGTCTGTATATAACCTGACTGAGTTCTCCGAGAACACTCAGGTGGAAGCCATCCAGTCACATTAATAGCGGTCTGTATATAACCTGACAGTTCTCTGAGAACACTCGGGTGGAAGCCATCCAGTCACATTAATAGAGGTCTGTATATAACCTGACTGAGTTCTCCGAGAACACTCGGGTGGAAGCCATCCAGTCACCATTAATAGCGGTCTGTATATAACCTGACAGTTCTCTGAGAACACTCGGGTGGAAGCCATCCAGTCACATTAATAGCGGTCTGTATATAACCTGACTGAGTTCTCTGAGAACACTCGGGTGGAAGCCTTCCAGTCACATTAATAGTGGTCTGTATATAACCTGACTGACTTCTCTGAGAACACTCGGGTGGAAGCCTTCTGATTGGGGGGGCTCCATGTGACCCCTCCCCGCATTACATTACATCCGCCCAATCTCAGGATTGCTCCGCCTCCCCACCCATCTCTGTGAAAGTAGACGGGTCTCCTCTCTAACCTCACCCCCCCCCGATACCAATGTCACCCCCCATATCTATGTCCCCCCTCAGGTCAGGTTGTCCCGGGACATCTCCTCACCTGGCGCAGACGGGACAAGTCAGACTTGTTTCCCACCAGCACTACGGGGGTGTCGTCCGTCCTTCGCACGCGGTAGATCAGCTGCTTGAATTCTCGCACTTCATGGAAGCTCCGGCGGTCAGTGATGGAGTAACAGATAATGAATCCCTCTCCGGCCCTCATGTACTGATCCCGCATGGCCGTGAACTCCGCCTACAGAGAGACAATGACATCACACATCTAGCTCCTCCCCATCACCCCACCTCTGACTCCTCCCCCTACATCATCAACCCACCACATCCCACCTATGACTCCTCCCCCCACACCATCACCCCACCTATGACTCCTCCCCTGCATCATACCAAATCTAGCTCCTTCCCCCTACGTCATCAACCCACCACATCCCACCTCTGACTCCTCCCCCCTACACCGTCAACCCACCATATCCCACCTATGACTCCTCCCCCACCTCTGACTCCTCCCCCTACACCATCAACCCACCATATCTCACCTCTGACTCCTCCCCCTACACCATCACCCCACCTCTAACTCCTCCCCCTACACCCATTACCACATCATATTCCACCTCTGTCTCCTCCCCCACCACATCCCACCTATGACTCCTCCCCTACATCATACCAAATCTAGCTCCTTCCCCCTACGTCATCAACCCACCATATCCCACCTATGACTCCTCCCCCTACATCATCAACCCACCCAATCCCACCTATGACTCCTCCCCCCACCACTGACTCCTCCCCCTACACCATCACCCCACCACATCCCACCTATGACTCCTCCCCTACATCATACCAAATCTAGCTCCTTCCCCCTACGTCATCAACCCACCACATCCCACCTCTGACTCCTCCCCCTACACCATCAACCCACCATATCCCACCTATGACTCCTCCCACTACACCAATCAACCCACCATATCTCACCTCTGACTCCTCCCCCTACACCATCATCCACCTCTGACTCCTCCCCCTACACCATCAACCCACCATATCCCACCTATGACTCCTCCCCCCACCTCACTCCTCCCCCTACACCATATCTCACCTCTGACTCCTCCCCCTACACCATCACCCCCACCTCTGACTCCTCCCCCTACGTCATCAACCCACCACATCCCACCTATGACTCCCCCCCACCACTGACTCCTCCCCCTACACCATCACCCCACACATCCCACCTATGACTCCTCCCCCTACATCATACCAAATCTAGCTCCTTCCCCCTACGTCATCAACCCACCACATCCCACCTCTGACTCCTCCCCCTACAACCATCAACCCACCATATCCCACCTATGACTCCTCCCCCACCTCTGACTCCTCCCCCTACACCATCAACCCACCATATCTCACCTCTGACTCCTCCCCCTACACCATCACCCCACCTCTGACTCCCTCCCCCTACACCATCAACCCACCATATCCCACCTATGACTCCTCCCCCACCTGACTCCTCCCTCGACACCATCAACCCACCATATCTCACCTCTGACTCCTCCCCCTACACCATCAACCCACCTCTGACTCCTCCCCCTACGTCATCAACCCACCACATCCCACCTATGACTCCTCCCCCCACCACTGACTCCTCCCCCTACACCATCACCCCACCACATCCCACCTATGACTCCTCCCCTACATCATACCAAATCTAGCTCCTTCCCCCTACGTCATCAACCCACCACATCCCACCTCTGACTCCTCCCCCTACACCATCAACCCACCATATCCCACCTATGACTCCTCCCCCACCTCTGACTCCTCCCCCTACACCATCAACCCACCATATCTCACCTCTGACTCCTCCCCCTACACCATCACCCCACCTCTGACTCCTCCCCCTACACCATCAACCCACCATATCCCACCTATGACTCCTCCCCCACCTGACTCCTCCCTCGACACCATCAACCCACCATATCTCACCTCTGACTCCTCCCCCTACACCATCAACCCACCTCTGACTCCTCCCCCTACGTCATCAACCCACCACATCCCACCTATGACTCCTCCCCCCACCACTGACTCCTCCCCTACACCATCACCCCACCACATCCCACCTATGACTCCTCCCCTACATCATACCAAATCTAGCTCCTTCCCCCTACGTCATCAACCCACCACATCCCACCTCTGACTCCTCCCCCTACACCATATCCCACCTATGACTCCTCCCCCTACACCATCAACCCACCATATCTCACCTCTGACTCCTCCCCCTACACCATCACCCCACCTCTGAATCCTCCCTCTACGTCATCAACCCACCATATCCCACCTATGACTCCTCCCCCTACACCATCAACCCACCATATCTCACCTCTGACTCCTCCCCCTACACCATCACCCCACCTCTGACTCCTCCCCCTACGTCATCAACCCACCACATCCCACCTATGACTCCCCCCCCACCACTGACTCCTCCCCCTACACCATCACCCCACCACATCCCACCTATGACTCCTCCCCTACATCATACCAAATCTAGCTCCTTCCCCCTACGTCATCAACCCACCACATCCCACCTCTGACTCCTCCCCCTACACCATCAACCCACCATATCCCACCTATGACTCCTCCCCCACCTCTGACTCCTCCCCCCTACACCATCAACCCACCATATCTCACCTCTGACTCCTCCCCCTACACCATCACCCCACCTCTGACTCCTCCCCCTACACCATCAACCCACCATATCCCACCTATGACTCCTCCCCCACCTGACTCCTCCCTCGACACCATCAACCCACCATATCTCACCTCTGACTTCCTCCCCCTACACCATCAACCCACCTCTGACTCCTCCCCCTACGTCATCAACCCACCACATCCCACCTATGACTCCTCCCCCCACCACTGACTCCTCCCCCTACACCATCACCCCACCACATCCCACCTATGACTCCTCCCCTACATCATACCAAATCTAGCTCCTTCCCCCTACGTCATCAACCCACCACATCCCACCTCTGACTCCTCCCCCTACACCATCAACCCACCATATCCCACCTATGACTCCTCCCCCACCTCTGACTCCTCCCCCTACACCATCAACCCACCATATCTCACCTCTGACTCCTCCCCCTACACCATCACCCCACCTCTGACTCCTCCCCCCTACACCATCAACCCACCATATCCCACCTATGACTCCTCCCCCACCTGACTCCTCCCTCGACACCATCAACCCACCATATCTCACCTCTGACTCCTCCCCCTACACCATCAACCCACCTCTGACTCCTCCCCCTACGTCATCAACCCACCACATCCCACCTATGACTCCTCCCCCCACCACTGACTCCTCCCCCTACACCATCACCCCACCACATCCCACCTATGACTCCTCCCCTACATCATACCAAATCTAGCTCCTTCCCCCTACGTCATCAACCCACCACATCCCACCTCTGACTCCTCCCCCTACACCATATCCCACCTATGACTCCTCCCCCTACACCATCAACCCACCATATCTCACCTCTGACTCCTCCCCCTACACCATCACCCCACCTCTGAATCCTCCCTCTACACCATCACCCCACCATATCCCACCTCTGACTCCTCCCCCACCACATCCCACCTATGACTCCTCCCCCACCTCTGACTCCTCCCCCAACACCATCAACCCACCATATCCCACCTCTGACTCCTCCCCTACATCATACCAAAGCTACCTCCTTCCCCCTACGTCGTCAACCAACCACATCCCACCTCTGACTCCTCCCCCCACATCATCAACCCACCACATCCCACCTCTGATTCCCCCCCACTGACTCCTCCCCCTACACCAGGGATATGCAATTAGCGGACCCTCCAGCTGATGCCAAACTACAAGTCCCATGAGGCATAGCGAGACTCTGACAGCAGCAAGCATGACACCCAGAGGCAGAGGCATGATGGGACCTTGTAGTTTTGCAACAGCTGGAGGTCCGCTAATTGCATATCCATGCCCTACACCATCCCCACCTCTGACTCCTCCCTCCACCACTGACTCCTCCCCCTACACCGTCACCCCACCTATGACTCCTCCCCTGCATCATACCAAATCTAGCTCCTCCCCCCTACGTCATCAACCCACCATATCCCACCTATGACTCCTCCCCCTAACATCATCAACCCATCACATCCCACCTATGACTCCTCCCCCCACCACTGACTCCTCCCCCTACACCATCACCCCACCTATGACTCCTCCCCTGCATCATACCAAATCTAGCTCCTTCCCCCTACGTCATCAACCCACCATATCCCACCTATGACTCCTCCCCCTACATCATCAACCCATCACATCCCACCTATGACTCCTCCCCCCACATATGACTCCTCCCCCTACACCATCAACCCACCATATCCCACCTCTGACTCCTCCCCCTACGTCATCACCCAACCTCTGACTCCTCCCCCCACCTCTGACCCCTCCCCCATCACCCCACCTCTGACTCCTCCCCCTACATCATCAACCCACCACATCCCACCTCTGACTCCTCCCCCTACACCATCAACCCACCACTGACTCCTCCCCCACCTCTGACTCCTCCCCCTACACCATATCCCACCTCTGACTCCTCCCCCTACACCATCAACCCACCATATTCCAACACTGACTCCTCCCCCTACATCATCAACTTACCACATCCCACCTATGACTCCTCCCCCCACACCATCACCCCACCTATGACTCCTCCCCTGCATCATACCAAATCTAGCTCCTCCCCCTACACCATCACCCCACCATATCCCACCTATGACTCCTCCCCCACCTCTGACTCCTCCCCCTACACCATCAACCCACCATATCCCACCTCTGACTCCTCCCCCTACGTCATCACCCAACCTCTGACTCCTCCCCCCACCTCTGACCCCTCCCCCATCACCCCACCTCTGACTCCTCCCCCTACATCATCAACCCACCACATCCCACCTCTGACTCCTCCCCCTACACCATCAACCCACCACATCCCACCTATGACTCCTCCCCCACCTCTGACTCCTCCCCCTACACCATATCCCACCTATGACTCCTCCCCCACCTCTGACTCCTCCCCCTACACCATCAACCCACCATATCCCAACACTGACTCCTCCCCCTACATCATCACCCCACCTCTGACTCCTCCCCCTACATCATCAACTTACCACATCCCACCTATGACTCCTCCCCCCACACCATCACCCCACCTATGACTCCTCCCCTGCATCATACCAAATCTAGCTCCTCCCCCTACATCATCAACCCACCACATCCCACCTCTGACTCCTCCCCCTACGTCATCACCCCACCTCTGAATCCTCCCTCTACACCATCACCCCACCATATCCCACCTCTGACTCCTCCCCCACCACATCCCACCTCTGACTCCTCCCCCTACACCATCAACCCCCCACATCCCACCTATGACTCCTCCCCCTACACCATCAACCCCCCTATCCCACCTCTGACTCCTCCCCCTACATCATCACCCCACCTCTGACTCCTCCCCTACATCATACCAAAGCTACCTCCTTCCCCCTACGACATCAACCAACCACATCCCACCTCTGACTCCTCCCCTACATCATACCAAAGCTACCTCCTTCCCCCTACGACATCAACCAACCACATCCCACCTATGACTCCTCCCCCCACATCATCAACCCACCACATCCCACCTCTGACTCCCCCCCCACTGACTCCTCCCCCCACCACTGACTCCTCCCCCCACCACTGACTCCTCCCCCCACCACTGACTCCTCCCCCCACCACTGACTCCTCCCCCTACACCATCACCCCACCATATCCCACCTCTGACTCCTCTCCCCACCTCTGACTCCTCCCCTACATCATCCCAAATCTAGCTCCTTCCCCGTACGTCATCAACCCACCATATCCCACCTCTGACTCATCCCCCTACACCATCAACCCACCTCTGACTCCTCCCCCACATCCAACCTCTGACTCCTCCCCCACCACCATCAACCCACCTCTGAATCCTCCCCCACCACATCCCATGTGACTCCTCCCCCCACCACTGACTCCTCCCCTACACCATCAACCCACCATATCCCACCTATGACAAGTCCCCATGCCATCATCCCACCTCTGACTCCTCCCCCCACCACATCCCACCTCCTCCCTCCCCCAGACTCAGAAATCTCCACTGATAGGGTGTTGGTATCCATAGTGATGACTAGTGTTGCTATGGAATTGTATACTGTTGTAAGCCCCTCCCCTAGCTCCTCCCTCCCCCACCCACCTGGCCGGCGGTGTCCAGGATGTCCAGGTTGGCGGGCTCGTCATCGATCCGAATCCGGATTTTATAGGCGTCCTCTGCAAGAGAAATGTACGTCACCGATGGGGGGGAGGGGGGGGTTGTACTCACCTATGATGGGGGAGGGGATGATGATGGGGGAGGGGATGATGGGGGAGGGGAGGAGATGATGGGGGAGGGGAGGAGATGATGGGGGAGGGGTTGTACTCACCTATGGTGGGGTCGTGGTCCTCGGGGAAGCGATGACTGATAAACTGCATGGTCATAGCTGGGGGGACAAACATCACACTCAGTACTGGTGGGGGAGGCCCAAGTAACCAATCTCCTCCTCCCCCCCCCCGTTACCCCTAGTAACCAATCTCCTCCTCCCCCCCCCGTTACCCCTAGTAACCAATCTCCTCCTCCCCCCCCCGTTACCCCTAGTAACCAATCTCCTCCTCCCCCCCCCCGTTACCCCTAGTAACCAATCTCCTCCTCCCCCCCCCCCGTTACCCCTAGTAACCAATCTCCTCCTCCCCCCCCCGTTACCCCTAGTAACCAATCTCCTCCTCCCCCCCCCCGTTACCCCTAGTAACCAATCTCCTCCTCCCCCCCCCCGTTACCCCTAGTAACCAATCTCCTCCTCCCCCCCCCCGTTACCCCTAGTAACCAATCTCCTCCTCCCCCCCCCCCGTTACCCCTAGTAACCAATCTCCTCCTCCCCCCCCCCCGTTACCCCTAGTAACCAATCTCCTCCTCCCCCCCCCCGTTACCCCTAGTAACCAATCTCCTCCTCCCCCCCCCCCGTTACCCCTAGTAACCAATCTCCTCCTCCCCCCCCCCGTTACCCCTAGTAACCAATCTCCTCCTCCCCCCCCCGTTACCCCTAGTAACCAATCTCCTCCTCCCCCCCCCCCGTTACCCCTAGTAACCAATCTCCTCCTCCCCCCCCCCCGTTACCCCTAGTAACCAATCTCCTCCTCCCCCCCCCCCGTTACCCCTAGTAACCAATCTCCTCCTCCCCCCCCCCGTTACCCCTAGTAACCAATCTCCTCCTCCCCCCCCGTTACCCCTAGTAACCAATCTCCTCCTCCCCCCCCGTTACCCCTAGTAACCAATCTCCTCCTCCCCCCCCCGTTACCCCTAGTAACCAATCTCCTCCTCCCCCCCCCCCCGTTACCCCTAGTAACCAATCTCCTCCTCCCCCCCCCCCCCGTTACCCCTAGTAACCAATCTCCTCCTCCCCCCCCCGTTACCCCTAGTAACCAATCTCCTCCTCCCCCCCCCCGTTACCCCTAGTAACCAATCTCCTCCTCCCCCCCCCGTTACCCCTAGTAACCAATCTCCTCCTCCCCCCCCGTTACCCCTAGTAACCAATCTCCTCCTCCCCCCCCCCGTTACCCCTAGTAACCAATCTCCTCCTCCCCCCCCCCGTTACCCCTAGTAACCAATCTCCTCCTCCCCCCCCCGTTACCCCTAGTAACCAATCTCCTCCTCCCCCCCCCGTTACCCCTAGTAACCAATCTCCTCCTCCCCCCCCCGTTACCCCTAGTAACCAATCTCCTCCTCCCCCCCCCCGTTACCCCTAGTAACCAATCTCCTCCTCCCCCCCCCGTTACCCCTAGTAACCAATCTCCTCCTCCCCCCCCCGTTACCCCTAGTAACCAATCTCCTCCTCCCCCCCCCGTTACCCCTAGTAACCAATCTCCTCCTCCCCCCCCCGTTACCCCTAGTAACCAATCTCCTCCTCCCCCCCCCGTTACCCCTAGTAACCAATCTCCTCCTCCCCCCCCCGTTACCCCTAGTAACCAATCTCCTCCTCCCCCCCCGTTACCCCTAGTAACCAATCTCCTCCTCCCCCCCCCGTTACCCCTAGTAACCAATCTCCTCCTCCCCCCCCGTTACCCCTAGTAACCAATCTCCTCCTCCCCCCCCCGTTACCCCTAGTAACCAATCTCCTCCTCCCCCCCCCCGTTAACCCTAGTAACCAATCTCCTCCTCCCCCCCCCGTTAACCCTAGTAACCAATCTCCTCCTCCCCCCCGTTAACCCTAGTAACCAATCTCCTCCTCCCCCCCGTTAACCCTAGTAACCAATCTCCTCCTCCCCCCCCCGTTACCCCTAGTAACCAATCTCCTCCTCCCCCCCCCCGTTACCCCTAGTAACCAATCTCCTCCTCCTCCCCCCCCCGTTACCCCTAGTAACCAATCTCCTCCTCCTCCCCCCCCCCGTTACCCCTAGTAACCAATCTCCTCCTCCTCCCCCCCCCCGTTACCCCTAGTAACCAATCTCCTCCTCCCCCCCCGTTACCCCTAGTAACCAATCTCCTCCTCCCTCCGTTACCCCTAGTAACCAATCTCCTCCCCCCGTTACCCCTAGTAACCCCTAGTTACTCCCTGTTACCCCTAGTAACCAATCTCTCAGGAGGTCACATGACCGGAGTGGGCGGGGTCTGGGTACTTACCGCTCTTCCCCACTCCTCCGGCTCCTAACATGACCAGTTTGTACTCCCGGGACCCCGCCAGTCCTCCTCCCCCTCCCCCACAGGAGGGCCGCCCTCCCGGTACCGGCTCCATCACCTTCCTGACACACAAGATGGCGGCCGGGCCGAGCTTCCTGGTAGGCGGGCCCGAGAGACGTCACCGGGGGCGGGGAACTCATTGTCCCGCGACGGCCCCGCCCACCCTCTCACCATGGTGACCGGGGAGGCGGGAAGAGCGTGAGTGACGTCATGCTTCCAGCCTGAGGGCGTGGCTGCCATGAGTGAAGAACCAATCGGATTCCAGAGAGATGACAGTTCTATGACTGCGGAGAAGGCGCAGCTTTCCCAGGCTGTACAACCCAATCCAATCTACCTTCTTCAGGCTCTGGTTGGACAGGAAGTGGGGTCCCCGGCTCTGATTGGACAGGAAGTGGGGTCCCCCGGCTCTGATTGGACAGGAAGTGGGGTCCCCCGGCTCTGATTGGACAGGAAGTGGGGTCCCCGGCTCTGATTAGACATTAAGTGTGGTCCCCCGGCTCTGATTGGACAGGAAGTGGGGTCCCCCGGCTCTGATTGGACAGGAAGTGGGGTCCCCTGGCTCTAAAGGAGAGGAAGTGGGGTCCCCGGCTCTGATTGGACAGGAAGTGCAGTCCTCCGGCTCTGATTGGACAGGAAGGGGTCCCCCGGCTCTGATTGGACAGGAAGTGGGGTCCCCCGGCTCTGATTGGACAGGAAGTGGGGTCCCCGGCTCTGATTGGACAGGAAGTGGGGTCCCCGGCTCTGATTGGACAGGAAGTGGGGTCCCCCGGCTCTGATTGGACAGGAAGTGGGGTCCCCCGGCTCTGATTGGACAGGAAGTGGGGTCCCCGGCTCTGATTGGACAGGAAGTGGGGTCTCCCGGCTCTGGACAGGAAGACCCCACTTCCTGTCCAATTAGAGCCGGGGACCCCTTCATGTCCAATCAGAGCCGGGGACCCCACTTCCTGTCCAATCAGAGCCGGGGACCCCACTTCCTGTCCAATCAGAGCCGAGTGACCCCACTTCCTGTCCAATCAGCCGAGTGACCCCACTTCCTGTCCAATTAGAGCCGAGTGACCCCCACTTCCTGTCCAATCAGAGCCGAGTGACCCCACTTCCTGTCCAATCAGAGCCGAGTGACCCCACTTTCTGTCCAATTTGAGCCTAGTGACCCCCACCTGGGAATGAGGGACACCTATCAGCAAAAGTATGCAGGCATAGGACACACCCCCTGCCCCACTTCCTGTCCAATCAGAGCTGGGGGACCCCACTTCCTGTCCATTTAGAGCCGGGGACCCCTTCATGTCCAATCAGAGCCAGGGACCCCACTTCCTGTCCAATCAGAGCCGGGGACCCCACTTCCTGTCCAATCAGAGCCGGGGGACTCCACTTCCTGTCCGATAAGAGCAGGGGGACCCCACTTCCTGTCCAATCAGAGCCGGTGACCCCACTTCCTGTCCAATCAGAGCCGGGGGACCCCACTTCCTGTCCAATTAGAGCCGGGGACCCCTTCATGTCCAATCAGAGCCGGGGACAGGAAGTGGGGTCCCCCGGCTCTGACTGGACAGGAAGTGGGGTCCCCGGCTCTAATTGGACAGGAAGTGGGGTCCCCGGCTCTGATTGGACAGGAAGTGGGGTCCCCGGCTCTGATTGGACAGGAAGTGGGGTGTCCCGGCTCTGATTGGACAGGAAGGGGTCCCCCAGCTCTGATTGGACAGGAAGTGGGGTCCCCCGGCTCTGATTGGACAGGAAGTGGGGTCCCCCGGCTCTGATTGGACAGGAAGGGGTCCCCGGCTCTAATTGGACCAGAAGTGGGATCCCCCGGCTCTGATTGGACAGGAAGTGGGGGTCACTCGGCTCTGATTGGACAGGAAGTGGGGTCACTCGGCTCTGATTGGACAGGAAGTGGGGTCACTCGGCTCTGATTGGACAGGAAGTGGGGTCCCCGGCTCTGATTGGACAGGAAGTGGGGTCCCCGGCTCTGATTGGACATGAAGGGGTCCCGGCTCTTATTGGACAGGAAGTGGGGTCCCCCGGCTCTGATTGGACAGGAAGTGGGGTCCCCGGCTCTGATTGGACAGGAAGTGGGGTCCCCGGCTCTGATTGGACATGAAGGGGTCCCCGGCTCTAATTGGACAGGAAGTGGGGTCCCCCGGCTCTGATTGGACAGGAAGTGGGGTCTCCGGCTCTGATTGGACAGGAAGTGGGGTCCCCGGCTCTAATTGGACAGGAAGTGGGGTCCCTGGCTCAGATTGGACAGGAAGTGGGGTCCCCGGCTCTGATTGGACAGGAAGTGGGGTGTCCCGGCTCTGATTGGACAGGAAGGGGTCCCCCGGCTCTGATTGGACAGGAAGTGGGGTCCCCCGGCTCTCATTGGACAGGAAGTGGGGTCCCCCGGCTCTCATTGGACAGGAAGTGGGGTCCCCCGGCTCTGATTGGACAGGAAGGGGTCCCCGGCTCTAATTGGACCAGAAGTGGGGTCCCCGGCTCTGATTGGACAGGAAGTGGGGGTCACTCGGCTCTGATTGGACAGGAAGTGGGGTCACTCGGCTCTGATTGGACAGGAAGTGGGGTCACTCGGCTCTGATTGGACAGGAAGTGGGGTCCCCGGCTCTGATTGGACAGGAAGTGGGGTCCCCGGCTCTGATTGGACATGAAGGGGTCCCCGGCTCTTATTGGACAGGAAGTGGGGTCCCCCGGCTCTGATTGGACAGGAAGTGGGGTCCCTGGCTCTGATTGGACAGGAAGTGGGGTCCCCCGGCTCTAATTGGACAGGAAGTGTGGTCCCCCGGCTCTGACTGGACAGGAAGTGGGGTCCCCGGCTCTGATTGGACAGGAAGTGGGGTCCCCGGCTCTGATTGGACAGGAAGTGGGGTCTCCCGGCTCTGATTGGACAGGAAGGGGTCCCCCGGCTCTGATTGGACAGGAAGTGGGGTCCCCCGGCTCTCATTGGACAGGAAGTGGGGTCCCCCGGCTCTGATTGGACAGGAAGGGGTCCCCGGCTCTAATTGGACCAGAAGTCGGGTCCCCCGGCTCTGATTGGACAGGAAGTGGGGTCCCCCGGCTCTGATTGGACAGGAAGTGGAGTCCCCCAGCTCTGATTGGACAGGAAGTGGGGTCCCTGGCTCTGATTGGACAGGAAGTGGGGTCCCCACCTGGGAATGAGGGACACCTATCAGCAAAAGTATGCAGGCATAGGACACACCCCCTGCCCCACTTCCTGTCCAATCAGAGCTGGGGGACCCCACTTCCTGTCCATTTAGAGCCGGGGACCCCTTCATGTCCAATCAGAGCCAGGGACCCCACTTCCTGTCCAATCAGAGCCGGGGACCCCACTTCCTGTCCAATCAGAGCCGGGGGACTCCACTTCCTGTCCGATAAGAGCCGGGGGACCCCACTTCCTGTCCAATCAGAGCCGGTGACCCCACTTCCTGTCCAATCAGAGCCGGGGGACCCCACTTCCTGTCCAATTAGAGCCGGGGACCCCTTCATGTCCAATCAGAGCCGGGGACAGGAAGTGGGGTCCCCCGGCTCTGACTGGACAGGAAGTGGGGTCCCCGGCTCTGATTGGACAGGAAGTGGGGTCCCCGGCTCTAATTGGACAGGAAGTGGGGTCCCCGGCTCTGATTGGACAGGAAGTGGGGTCCCCGGCTCTGATTGGACAGGAAGTGGGGTGTCCCGGCTCTGATTGGACAGGAAGGGGTCCCCCGGCTCTGATTGGACAGGAAGTGGGGTCCCCCGGCTCTCATTGGACAGGAAGTGGGGTCCCCCGGCTCTGATTGGACAGGAAGTGGGGTCCCCCGGCTCTGATTGGACAGGAAGGGGTCCCCGGCTCTAATTGGATCAGAAGTGGGGTCCCCCGGCTCTGATTGGACAGGAAGTGGGGGTCACTCGGCTCTGATTGGACAGGAAGTGGGGTCACTCGGCTCTGATTGGACAGGAAGTGGGGTCCCCAGCTCTGATTGGACAGGAAGTGGGGTCCCCGGCTCTGATTGGACATGAAGGGGTCCCCGGCTCTTATTGGACAGGAAGTGGGGTCCCCCGGCTCTGATTGGACAGGAAGTGGGGTCCCCGGCTCTGATTGGACAGGAAGTGGGGTCCCCGGCTCTGATTGGACATGAAGGGGTCCCCGGCTCTAATTGGACAGGAAGTGGGGTCCCCCGGCTCTGATTGGACAGGAAGTGGGGTCCCCGGCTCTGATTGGACAGGAAGTGGGGTCCCCCGGCTCTCATTGGACAGGAGGTGGGGTCCCCCGGCTCTGATTGGACAGGAAGTGGGGTCCCTGGCTCTAATTGGACAGGAAGTGGGGTCCCCGGCTCTGATTGGACAGGAAGTGGGGTCCCCCGGCTCTGATTGGACAGGAAGTGGGGTCCCCCGGCTCTGACTGGACAGGAAGTGGGGTCCCCGGCTCTGATTGGACAGGAAGTGGGGTCCCCCGGCTCTAATTGGACAGGAAGTGGGGTCCCCGGCTCTGATTGGACAGGAAGTGGGGTCCCCGGCTCTGATTGGACAGGAAGTGGGGTCTCCCGGCTCTGATTGGACAGGAAGGGGTCCCCCGGCTCTGATTGGACAGGAAGTGGGGTCCCCCGGCTCTCATTGGACAGGAAGTGGGGTCCCCCGGCTCTGATTGGACAGGAAGGGGTCCCCCGGCTCTGATTGGACAGGAAGGGGTCCCCGGCTCTAAGTGGACAGGAAGTGGGGTCCCCGTCTCTGATTGGACAGGAAGTGGGGTCCCCGGCTCTGATTGGACAGGAAGTGGGGTCCCCCGGCTCTGATTGGACAGGAAGTGGGGTCCCCCGGCTCTGATTGGACAGGAAGTGGGGTCCCCGGCTCTGATTAGACATTAAGTGTGGTCCCCGGCTCTGATTGGACAGGAAGTGGGGTCCCCCAGCTCTGATTGGACAGGAAGTGGGGTCCCCTGGCTCTAAAGGAGAGGAAGTGGGGTCCCCGGCTCTGATTGGACAGGAAGTGCGGTCCTCCGGCTCTGATTGGACAGGAAGGGGTCCCCCGGCTCTGATTGGACAGGAAGTGGGGTCCCCCGGCTCTGATTGGACAGGAAGTGGGGTCCCCCGGCTCTGATTGGACAGGAAGTGGGGTCCCCGGCTCTGATTGGACAGGAAGTGGGGTCCCCCGGCTCTGATTGGACAGGAAGTGGGGTCCCCGGCTCTGATTGGACAGGAAGTGGGGTCCCCGGCTCTGATATGACAGGAAGTGGGGTCCTCCGGCTCTGATTGGACAGGAAGTGGGGTCCCCGGCTCTGGTTGGACAGGAAGTGGGGTCCCCCGGCTCTGATTGGACAGGAAGTGGGGTCCCCGGCTCTGATTGGACAGGAAGTGGGGTCTCCGCCTCTGATTGGACAGGAAGTGGGGTCCCCGGCTCTGATTGGACAGGAAGGGGTCCCCCGGCTCTGATTGGACAGGAAGGGGTCCCCGGCTCTAAGTGGACAGGAAGTGGGGTCCCCCGTCTCTGATTGGACAGGAAGTGGGGTCCCCGGCTCTGATTGGACAGGAAGTGGGGTCCCCGGCTCTGATTGGACAGGAAGTGGGGTCCCCCGGCTCTGATTGGACAGGAAGTGGGGTCCCCCGGCTCTGATTGGACAGGAAGTGGGGTCCCCGGCTCTGATTGGACAGGAAGTGGGGTCCCCCAGCTCTGATTGGACAGGAAGTGGGGTCCCCCGGCTCTGATTGGACAGGAAGTGGGGTCCCCGGCTCTAATTAGACATTAAGTGTGGTCCCCCGGCTCTGATTGGACAGGAAGTGGGGTCCCCCGGCTCTGATTGGACAGGAAGTGGGGTCCTCCGGCTCTGATTGGACAGGAAGGGGTCCTCCGGCTCTGATTGGACAGGAAGGGGTCCCCCGGCTCTGATTGGACAGGAAGTGGGGTCCCCAGCTCTGATTGGACAGGAAGTGGGGTCCCCGGCTCTGATTGGACAGGAAGTGGGGTCCCCGGGTCTGATTGCATAGCTCGGAGCTCCCAACTGTTCCCTGATTTGGAGCAATGTCCCTCATTCCTCCTCTTCATTCCTCCTCATGTCGGTCGGATCTCTATAGAGTTGTATATAAAATGCACTTTTTATCTTTCAGTGATTTCCAGAGATAAACTTTTCTTCTGATTTCTAAATTGCTACTTTTGTAAATTCCAGAAGCCGATATAAAGGAATATTGGTGGTAAAAAGAGCCCTTGTGGGTTTAACCAATCTTTTATTTTTTGTTCAATTCTTCTTTAAGGGGGCGTGGCAGGGGGTGTGTCCTATGCCTGCATACTTTTGCTGATAGGTGTCCCTCATTCCCATCTCAAAAAGTTGGGAGGTGTGTGATTGGACAGGAAGTGGGGGGGTCATCCGGCTCTGATTGGACAGGAAGTGGGGTCTCCGGCTCTGATTGGACGGGAAGTGGGGTCACTCGGCTCTGATTGGACAGGAAGTGGGGTCACTAGGCTCTGATTGGACAGGAAGTGGGGTCACTCGGCTCAGATTGGAGAGGAAGTGGGGGTTATCCAGCTCTGATTGGACAGGAAGTGGGGTCATCCAGCTCTGATTGGACAGGAAGTGGGGGGTCACCTGGCTCAGATTGGACAGGAAGTGGGGTCACTCGGCTATGATTGAACAGGAAGTGGATGTCATCCGGCTCTGATTGAACAGGAAGTGGGGTCACTAGGCTCAGATTGGACAGGAAGCGGGGTCACTCGGCTCTGATTGGACAGGAAGTGGGGTCACTCGGCTCTGATTGGACAGGAAGTGAGGTCAGTTGGCTCTGATTGGACAGGAAGTGGGGTCACTCGGCTCAGATTGGACAGGAAGTGGGGGTCACTCGGCTCTGATTGGACAGGAAGTGGGGTCACTCGGCTCTGATTGGACAGGAAGTGGGGTCACTCGGCTCTGATTGGACAGGAAGTGGGGTCCCCGGCTCTGATTGGACAGGAAGTGGGGTCCCCGGCTCTGATTGGACATGAAGGGGTCCCCGGCTCTAATTGGACAGGAAGTGGGGTCCCCCGGCTCTGATTGGACAGGAAGTGGGGTCCCCGGCTCTGATTGGACAGGAAGTGGGGTCCCCCGGCTCTCATTGGACAGGAAGTGGGGTCCCCCGGCTCTGATTGGACAGGAAGTGGGGTCCCCGGCTCTAATTTGACAGGAAGTGGGGTCCCCGGCTCTGATTGGACAGGAAGTGGGGGTCATCCAGCTCTGATTGGACAGGAAGTGGGGGGTCATCCGGCTCAGATTGGACAGGAAGTGGGGTCACTCGGCTATGATTGAACAGGTAGTGGATGTCATCCGGCTCTGATTGGACAGGAAGTGGGGTTCACTGACTCTTATTGAACAGGAAGTGGGGTCACTAGGCTCAGATTGGACAGGAAGCGGGGTCACTCGGCTCTGATTGGACAGGAAGTGGGGTCACTCGGCTCTGATTGGACAGGAAGTGGGGTCACTCGGCTCTGATTGGACAGGAAGTGGGGTCACTCGGCTCTGATTGGACAGGAAGTGGGGTCAGTCGGCTCTGATTGGACAGGAAGTGGGGTCACTAGGCTCAAATTGGACAGAAAGTGGGGTCACTCGGCTCTGATTGGACAGGAAGTGGGGTCACTTGGCTCTGATTGGACAGGAAGTGGGGTCACTCGGCTCAGATTGGACAGGAAGTGGGGTCCCCCAGCTCTGATTGGACAGGAAGTGGGGGTCACTCGGCTCTGATTGGACAGGAACTGGGGTCACTCGGCTCTGATTGGACAGGAAGTGGGGTCACTGCTCTGATTGGACAGGAAGTGGGGTCACTCGGCTCTGATTGGACAGGAAGTGGGGTCACTCGGCTCTGATTGGATAGGAAGTGGGGGTCATCCGGCTCTGATTGGACAGGAAGTGGGGTCACTAGGCTCAGATTGGATAGAAAGTGGGGGTCATCTGGCTCTGATTGGACAGGAAGTGGGGTCACTTGGCTCTGATTGGACAGGAAGTGGGGTCACTAGGCTCAGATTGAATTGGAAGTGGGGGTCATCTGGCTCTGATTGGACAGGAAGTGGGGTCACTTGGCTCTGATTGGACAGGAAGTGGGGTCACTTGGCTCTGATTGGATTGGAAGTGGGGTCACTAGGCTCAGATTGGATAGGAAGTGGGGTCACTTGGCTCTGATTGGATTGGAAGTGGGGTCACTAGGCTCAGATTGGATAGGAAGTGGGGTCACTTGGCTCTGATTGGACAGGAAGTGGGGTCACTCGGCTCAGATTGGATAGCAAGTGGGGTCCCCCGGTTCTCCTCCTAAAAACCGGGCCTGTCCGTTGTCTCCTAGCCTTGAGCCCTGTTTGGAAACTTCCTCTAAATCCTCAGAAGTCAATCCCCCTGGATTACCCCGACCTTTCTCC
The DNA here is from genome assembly GCA_029206835.1 of Rana muscosa. Lineage (NCBI taxonomy): Eukaryota > Metazoa > Chordata > Amphibia > Anura > Ranidae > Rana > Rana muscosa. Next base: position 1,690,751 of record JARGYO010005627.1, read on the forward strand.
CTTGGACACACAGCCAGGCTAACTTGTCCGCAAGTTCCACGGTCACTACGCCTGGCGATGCGATTCAGACGGTCTCTACACCTGCCGATGCGATTCAGACGGTCACTACGCCTGGCGATGCGATTCAGACGGTCTCTACACCTGCCGATGCGATTCAGACGGTCACTACGCCTGGCGATGCGATTCAGACGGTCTCTACACCTGCCGATGCGATTCAGACGGTCACTACGCCTGGCGATGCGATTCAGACGGTCTCTACGCCTGGCGATGCGAATCAGACGGTCTCTACGCCTGGCGATGCGATTCAGACGGTCTCTACGCCTGCCGATGCGATTCAGACGTCACTACGCCTGGCGATGCGATTCAGACGGTCTCTACACCTGGCGATGCGATTCAGACAGTCTCTACACCTGGCGATGCGATTCAGACGGTCTCTACACCTGCCGATGCGATTCAGACGGTCACTACGCCTGGCGATGCGATTCAGACGGTCTCTACGCCTGGCGATGCGATTCAGACGGTCTCTACGCCTGGCGATGCGAATCAGACGGTCTCTACGCCTGGCGATGCGATTCAGACGGTCTCTACACCTGCCGATGCGATTCAGACGGTCACTACGCCTGGCGATGCGATTCAGACGGTCTCTACACCTGGCAATGCGATTCAGACAGTCTCTACACCTGGCGATGCGATTCAGACGGTCACTACGCCTGGCGATGCGATTCAGATGGTCTCTACACCTGGCGATGCGATTCAGACGGTCTCTACGCCTGGCGATGCGATTCAGACGTCTCTACACCTGGCGATGCGATTCAGACGGTCTCTACGCCTGCCGATGCGATTCAGACGGTCGCTACGCCTGGCGATGCGATTCAGACGGTCTCTACACCTGCCGATGCGATTCAGACGGTCGCTACACCTGGCGATGCGATTCAGACGGTCTCTACACCTGGCGATCCGATACAGATGGTCTCTACGCCTGGCGATGCGATTCAGACGGTCTCTACACCTGCTGATGCAATTCAGACGGTCTCTACACCTGCTGATGCGATTCAGACGGTCTCTACACCTGGCGATGCGATTCAGACGGTCTCTACGCCTGGCGATGCGATTCAGACGGTCTCTACACCTGGCGATGCGATTCAGACGGTCTCTACACCTGCTGATGCGATTCAGACGGTCTCTACACCTGCCGATGCGATTCAGACGGTCGCTACACCTGGCGATGCGATTCAGACGGTCTCTACACCTGGCGATCCGATACAGACGGTCTCTACGCCTGGCGATGCGATTCAGACGGTCTCTACACCTGCTGATGCGATTCAGACGGTCTCTACACCTGCTGATGCGATTCAGACGGTCTCTACACCTGGCGATGCGATTCAGACGGTCTCTACGCCTGGCGCCTGGCGATGCGATTCAGACGGTCTCTACACCTGGCGATGCGATTCAGACGGTCTCTACACCTGGCGATGCGATTCAGACGGTCTCTACACCTGCTGATGCGATTCAGACGGTCTCTACACCTGGCGATGCGATTCAGACGGTCTCTACACCTGGCAATGCGATTCAGACGGTCTCTACACCTGGCGCCTGGCGATGCGATACAGACGGTCTCTACACCTGGCGCCTGGCGATGCGATTCAGACGGTCTCTACGCCTAGCGATGCGATTCAGACGGTCTCTACACCTGGCGCCTGGCGATGCGATTCAGACGGTCTCTACACCTGGTGCCTGGCGATGCGATTCAGACGGTCTCTACACCTGGCGCCTGGCGATGCAATTCAGACGGTCTCTACACCTGGCACCTGACGATGCGATTCAGATGGTCTCTACACCTGCTGATGCGATTCAGACGGTCTCTACGCCTGGCGATGCGATTCAGACGGTCTCTACACCTGGCGATGCGATTCAGACGGTCGCTACACCTGCCGATGCGATTCAGACGGTCGCTACACCTGGCGATGCGATTCAGACGGTCTCTACACCTGGCGATCCGATACAGATGGTCTCTACGCCTGGCGATGCGATTCAGACGGTCTCTACACCTGCTGATGCGATTCAGACGGTCTCTACACCTGCTGATGCGATTCAGACGGTCTCTACACCTGGCGATGCGATTCAGACGGTCTCTACGCCTGGCGCCTGGCGATGCGATTCAGACGGTCTCTACACCTGGCGATGCGATTCAGACGGTCTCTACACCTGCTGATGCGATTCAGACGGTCTCTACACCTGGCGATGCGATTCAGACGGTCTCTACACCTGGCAATGCGATTCAGACGGTCTCTACACCTGGCGCCTGGCGATGCGATACAGACGGTCTCTACACCTGGCGCCTGGCGATGCGATTCAGACGGTCTCTACGCCTAGCGATGCGATTCAGACGGTCTCTACACCTGGCGCCTGGCGATGCGATTCAGACGGTCTCTACACCTGGCGCCTGGCGATGCGATTCAGACGGTCTCTACACCTGGCGCCTGGCGATGCGATTCAGACGGTCTCTACACCTGGCGCCTGGCGATGCGATTCAGACGGTCTCTACACCTGACGATGCGATTCAGATGGTCTCTACACCTGCTGATGCGATTCAGACGGTCTCTACGCCTGGCGATGCGATTCAGACGGTCTCTACACCTGGCGCCTGGCGATGCGATTCAGACGGTCTCTACACCTGGCGCCTGGCGATGCGATTTAGATGGTCTCTACACCTGGCGATGCGATTCAGATGGTCTCTACACCTGCTGATGCGATTCAGACGGTCTCTACGCCTGGCGATGCGATTCAGACGGTCTCTACACCTGGCGCCTGGCGATGCGATTCAGACGGTCGCTACACCTTCTGATGTGATTCAGCCGGTCTCTACACCTGGTGATGCGATTCAGACGGTCTCTACGCCTGGCGATGCGATTCAGACGGTCTCTACACCTTCTGATGCGATTCAGACGGTCTCTACACCTTCTGATGCGATTCAGACGGTCTCTACACCTGGCGATGCGATTCAGACGGTCTCTACGCCTGGACCCCGCTTCCTGTCCAATTCAGACGGTCGCTACACCTGGCGATGCGATTCAGACGGTCTCTACACCTGGTGATGCGATTCAGACGGTCTCTACGCCTGGCGATGCATCAAGTATGCCAGTCCAGCCCATTGAGCTTCTATCACCTGGCCTCACCCTACTTCTCTGGCCGGTCTCGGAGGTTCTGTCCACCTTTTGGATAAACTGTCTCATTGGGCCAGGTGGGACTTTCAATCCTTTTTTCAGGGCTCTCTGTATTCCGCTTGTGATTCAGCTGTCCGGCTTGACCCCTGTGACACGTCCCCTGCTAACCAGCCTGACCCCGTGGATCCAAGGACCTCTGCCCAGTCTGATGGTCCTGTGCTGGATGTCCAACTGGTCCGGAGGGTCCGGTAATGTCAGGATCACTTAGTGCCCCTGTTCCTCATTCCAGCCCCCGGGTGTTGCGTTTCCTCCCTGTCGGTGTTCCCCTGTTGGCTGATTAATCTGCTCAGTCACCTGATAGAAGAAAACTGAACACTCTATCCCTTGCTTGTGATAGAGACAGACTTACCTGCATTGTTCTGCCTCAAGCCTCCTTTCTGCCTTGCTTGATGTTGGATCTTCTGTGCATGACCCGGATTGGACTGGACTATCCCCTGTGTATGACCCGGATTGGACTGGACTATCCCCTGTGCATGACCCGGATTGGACTGGACTATCCCCTGTGCATGACCCGGATTGGACTGGACTATCCCCTGAACTCAGCCTGCCTTTTACCTGAACTGTCTTTGAACCGCGCTGTCTGTCTGCTAAACTGCAAGTATCTGTTTGCTTTGCTCAGATCTGCCTTGGCGTGGTGGCCAGGCACTATAGCATTGTGTACAAGTCCTGGGGGCAACCAAGTACCAGTAGGCCTGCTTGTCTTATGGGAAAGGGGGACTGCTATAGGTGAAGCAAACAGTAGCCATCTATCGTGTCTGACCACCTGTGTTGGGGTAGACGTGACATTCGTGACATACTGAAGCAGAGCATGATCCCCCTCCCTTCAGAGACTGGACCGCAGGGTAGTATTCCAACATGATAACCACCCCAAACACCTCCAAGACCACCACTGCCTTGCTAAGGAAGCTGAGGGTAAAGGTGATGGACTGGCCAAGCATGTCTCCAGACCTAAACCCTATTGATCATCTGTGGGGGATCCTCAAACGGAAGGGGGAGGAGCGCAAGGTCTCCAACATCCACCAACTCCGTGATGTCGTCATAGGGGAGGGGAAGAGGACTCCAGTGACAACCTGTGAAGCTCTGGTGACCTCCATGCCCAAGAGGGTTAAGGCAGTGCTGGAAAATAATGGGGGCCACACAAAATATTGTCACTCTGTGCCCAATTTGGACATTTTCACTTAGGGGTGTCCTGACTTTTGTTGCCAGTGGTTTAGACATTAATGGCTGTGTGTTGAGTCATTTTGAGGGGAGAGGAAATTTACACCGTTATACAAGCTGTACACTCCTCCCCCCTGTGTACACTCCTCCCCCTGTGTACACTCCTCCCCCCTGTGTACACTCACTACTTTACATTGTAGCAAAGTGTCATTTCTTCAGTGTTGTCACATGAATGGGACTGAGGGGTGTACTTACTTTTGTCACATACTATAAATCCTGTATAATAATAATGAAGGCCGATCCTATTGGATGACAAAGTGAATTTTAAGGTTATAGAACATCAAACGCCTGTTTACCCCACTGATCCTGACTGCGGTCACATAATGTCACGCGGTGGGATGGTGTCACGGGGTCGGATGGTGTCACGCGGTGGGATGGTGTCACGCGGTGGGATGGTGTCACGGGGTCGGATGGTGTCACAGGGTGGGATGGTGTCACGGGGTCGGATGGTGTCACGGGGTGGGATGGTGTCACGGGGTCGGATGGTGTCACGTGGTGGGATGATGTCACAGGGTCAGAAGGTGTCACGCGGGGGGATGGTGTCACAGGGTGGGATGGTGTCACGGGGTCGGATGGTGTCACGTGGTCGGATTGTGTCACGGGGTCGGATGGTGTCACGCGGTCGGATGGTGTCACGCGGTGGGATGGTGTCACGCGGTCGGATGGTGTCACGGGGACGGATGGTGTCATGTGGTGGGATGTGGGATGGTGTCACGCGGTGGGATGGTGTCACACGGTCGGATGGTGTCACGGGGTCGGATGGTGTCACGTGGTGGGATGATGTCACGGGGTCGGATGGTGTCACGGGGTCGGATGGTGTCACGGGGTCGGATGGTGTCACGGGGTCGGATAGTGTCACGCGGTGGGATGGTGTCACGGGGTCGGATGATGTCACGGGGTCGGATAGTGTCACGCGGTGGGATGGTGTCACGGGGTGGGATGATGTCATGCGTCGGGGACAGATCACACCAGACTCCACACAAGTGAATCAGTTTTTATTGTGAGTAAACAAATCCAGGAAAGGTAAGTTAGCATAGTACATAGTAGTGCTGCACAGAGGTACGCATAGTGTTTATAATCACAAGAACGGGGGAGGGGGAGGGAGGATCCCGCGGGATCTCCCATAATAGCAGAATATTGCAGGATTCCAGGATGATCTCCCCTCCCTGCACACATCTCCTCCTCGTCTCCACTGACTGCATAATAGTCGGGGGCCCCGGAGACCGCACACAGGAGGGGCCACACCCAGCTTGGCACAGACATCACACCAGAGTAATCCTCACCGCCCAGATCCCCACCGCGCAGATCCCAGATCCTCACCGCCCAGATCCCAGATCCCCACCGCGCAGATCCCAGATCCTCACCGCCCAGATCCTCACCACGTCGATCCCAGATCCTCACATCCCAGATCCTCACCGCCCAGATCCCCACCGCGCAGATCCCAGATCCTCACCGCCCAGATCCTCACCACGTCGATCCCAGATCCCCACCACGCAGATCCCCACCGCGCAGATCCCAGATCTTCACATCCCAGATCCTAACCGCCCAGATCCTCACCACGCCGATCCCAGATCCCCACCGCCCAGATCCCCACTGCGCAGATCCCAGATCCCCGCCGCGCAGATCCCAGATGCCCGCCGCGCAGATCCCAGATCCTCACCGCGCAGATCCCAGATCCCCACCGCGCAGATCCTCACCACGTTGTTCCCAGATCCTCACATCCCAGATCCCCACCGCGCAGATCCCAGATCCTCACCGCCCAGATCCCCACCGCGCAGATCCCAGATCCTCACCGCCCAGATCCTCACCGCCCAGATCCTCACCACGTCGATCCCAGATCCCCACCGCGCAGATCCCCACCGCGCAGATCCCAGATCCTCACATCCCAGATCCTCACTGCCCAGATCCTCACCACGCCGATCCCCACTGCGCAGATCCCAGATGCCCGCCGCGCAGATCCCAGATCCTCACTGCGCAGATCCCAGATCCCCGCCGTGCAGATCCCAGATCCTCACCGCCCAGATCCCCACTGCGCAGATCCCAGATCCTCACCGCCCAGATCCCAGATCCCCACCGCACAGATCCCAGATCCCCACCGCACAGATCCCAGATCCCAACCGCCCAGATCCCAGATCCCCACTGTGCAGATCCCAGATCCTCACCGCCCAGATCCCAGATCCCCACTGCCCAGATCCCACATCCCCACCGCACAGATCCCAGATCCCCACCGCGCAGATCCCAGATCCCCACATCCCCACTGCACAGATCCCAGATCCTCACCGCCCAGATCCCCACCATGCAGATCCCAGATCCCCACTGCCCAGATCCCAAATCGTCACCGTGCAGATCCCAGATCCTCACCGCCCAGATCCCAGATCCTCACCGCGCAGATCCCACATCCCCACCGCGCAGATCCCAGATCCTCACCACGCCGATCCCAGATCCTCACATCCCAGATCCCCACCGCGCAGATCCCAGATCCTCACCGCCCAGATCCCACATCCCCACCGCCCAGATCCCCACCGTGCAGATCCTCACCGCCCAGATCCCCACCGCGCAGATCCCAGATCCCCACCGCGCAGATCCCAGATCCCCACCGCGCAGATCCCAGATCCTCACCGCCCAGATCCTCACCACGTCGATCCCAGATCCTCACATCCCAGATCCTCACCGCCCAGATCCCCACCACGCAGATCCCAGATCCTCACCGCCCAGATCCTCACCACGTCGATCCCAGATCCCCACCACGCAGATCCCCACCGCGCAGATCCCAGATCCTCACATCCCAGATCCTCACCGCCCAGATCCTCACCACGCCAATCCCAGATCCCCACCGCCCAGATCCCCACTGCGCAGATCCCAGATCCCCGCCGCGCAGATCCCAGATGCCCGCCGCGCAGATCCCAGATCCTCACCGCGCAGATCCCAGATCCCCACCGCGCAGATCCTCACCACGTTGTTCCCAGATCCTCACATCCCAGATCCCCACCGCGCAGATCCCAGATCCTCACCGCCCAGATCCCCACCGCGCAGATCCTCACCGCCCAGATCCTCACCACGTCGATCCCAGATCCTCACATCCCAGATCCCCACCGCGCAGATCCCCACAGCGCAGATCCCAGATCCTCACATCCCAGATCCTCACCGCCCAGATCCTCACCACGCCGATCCCCACTGCGCAGATCCCAGATGCCCGCCGCGCAGATCCCAGATCCTCACTGCGCAGATCCCAGATCCCCGCCGTGCAGATCCCAGATCCTCACCGCCCAGATCCCCACTGCGCAGATCCCAGATCCTCACCGCCCAGATCCCAGATCCCCACCGCACAGATCCCACATCCCCACCGCACAGATCCCAGATCCCAACCGCCCAGATCCCCACTGTGCAGATCCCAGATCCTCACCGCCCAGATCCCCACTGCCCAGATCCCACATCCCCACCGCACAGATCCCAGATCCCCACCGCGCAGATCCCAGATCCCCACCGCCCAGATCCCACATCCCCACTGCACAGATCCCAGATCCCCACTGCCCAGATCCCAAATCGTCACCGTGCAGATCCCAGATCCTCACCGCCCAGATCCCAGATCCTCACCGCGCAGATCCCACATCCCCACCGCGCAGATCCCAGATCCTCACCACGCCGATCCCAGATCCTCACATCCCAGATCCCCACCGCGCAGATCCCAGATCCTCACCGCCCAGATCCCACTTCCCCACCGCCCAGATCCCCACCGTGCAGATCCTCACCGCCCAGATCCCCACCGCGCAGATCCCAGATCCCCACTGCGCAGATCCCCACCGTGCAGATCCCAGATCCCCACCGTGCAGATCCCCACCGCGCATATCCCAGATCCCCACCACCCAGATCCCCACCGCGCAGATCCTCACCGCCCAGATCCCCACCGCGCAGATCCCAGATCCTCACCACCCAGATCCTCACCACGTCCATCCCAGATCCTCACATCCCAGATGCCCGCCGCGCAGATCCCAGATCCTCACCGCGCAGATCCCAGATCCCCGCCGTGCAGATCCCAGATCTTCACCGCCCAGATCCCCACCGCGCAGATCCCAGATCCTCACCGCCCAGATCCCAGATCCTCACCGCCCAGATCCCAGATCCCCACCGCCCAGATCCCACATCCCCACCGCACAGATCCCAGATCCCCACCGCCCAGATCCCAGATCCCCACTGTGCAGATCCCAGATCCTCACCGCCCAGATCCCCACCGCCCAGATCCCACATCCCCACCGCCCAGATCCCACATCCCCACCGCACAGATCCCAGATCCCCACCGCGCAGATCCCAGTTCCCCACCGCGCAGATCCCCACTGCACAGATCCCAGATCCTCACCGCCCAGATCCCCACCATGCAGATCCCAGATCCCCACTGCCCAGATCCCAAATCATCACCACGCAGATCCCAGATCCTCACCGCCCAGATCCCAGATCCTCACCGCCCACATCCCCACCGCGCAGATCCCAGATCCTCACCACGCCGATCCCAGATCCTCACATCCCAGATCCCCACCGTGCAGATCCCAGATCCTCACATCCCAGATCCTCACTGCGCAGATCCCACATCCCCACCGCGCAGATCCCAGATCCCCACCGTGCAGATCCTCACCGCCCAGATCCCCACCGCGCAGATCCCAGATCCCCACTGCGCAGATCCCAGATCCCCACTGTGCAGATCCTCACCGCCCAGATCCCCACCGCGCAGATCCCAGATCCCCACTGCGCAGATCCCAGATCCCCACCGTGCAGATCCTCACCGCCCAGATCCCACCGCCCAGATCCCAGATCCCCACTGTGCAGATCCTCACCGCCCAGATCCCCACCGCGCAGATCCCAGATCCTCACCGCCCAGATCCCCACCGCCCAGATCCCACATCCACACCGCCCAGATCCCAGATCCCCACTGTGCAGATCCCAGATCCTCACCGCCCAGATCCCCACCGCCCAGATCCCACATCCCCACCGCACAGATCCCAGATCCCCACCGCGCAGATCCCAGATCCCCACCGCGCAGATCCCCACTGCACAGATCCCAGATCCTCACCGCCCAGATCCCCACCATGCAGATCCCAGATCCCCACTGCCCAGATCCCAAATCGTCACCGCGCAGATCCCAGATCCTCACCGCCCAGATCCCCACCGCGCAGATCCCACATCCCCACCGCGCAGATCCCAGATCCTCACCACGCCGATCCCAGATCCTCACATCCCAGATCCCCACCGCGCAGATCCCACATCCCCACCGCGCAGATCCCAGATCCTCACCACGCCGATCCCAGATCCTCACAGCCCAGATCCCCACCGCACAGATCCCAGATCCTCACATCCCAGATCCTCACCGCCCAGATCCCCACTGCGTAGATCCCACATCCCCACCGCGCAGATCCCACATCCCCACCGTGCAGATCCTCACCGCCCAGATCCCCACCGCGCAGATCCCCACCGCGCAGATCCCAGATCCCCACCGTGCAGATCCTCACCGCCCAGATCCCCACCGCCCAGATCCCAAATCCCCACTGTGCAGATCCTCACCGCCCATATCCCCACTGCGCAGATCCCAGATCCCCACCGCGCAGATCCCAGATCCTCACCACCCAGATTCCAGATCCCCACCGCGCAGATCCCCACCGCCCAGATCCACACCGTGCAGATCCCAGATCCCCACCGCCCAGATCCCAAATCCTCACCGCACAGATCCCAGATCCCCACCGTGCAGATCCCAGATCCTCACCGCCCAGATCCCCACCGCGCAGATCCTCACCGCCCAGATCCCCACCGCACAGATCCCAGATCCTCACCGCCCAGATCCCAGATCCTCACCACGCCGATCCCAGATCCTCACATCCCAGATCCCCACTGTGCAGATCCCAGATCCTCACTGCCCAGATCCCAGATCCTCACTGCCCAGATCCCAGATCCCCACCGCCCAGATCCCACATCCCCACCGCACAGATCCCAGATCCCCACCGCCCAGATCCCAGATCCTCACCGCCCAGATCCCCACTGGCAGATCCCAGATCCTCACCGCCCAGATCCCCACCGCGCAGATCTCAGATCCTCACCGCGCAGATCCCAGATCCCCACCGCCCAGATCCCACATCCCCACTGCGCAGATCCCACATCCTCACTGCCCAGATCCCCACCGCGCAGATCCCACATCCCCACCGCGCAGATCCCAGATCCTCACCGCGCAATCCTCACTGCGCAGATCCCAAATCCTCACCGCCCAGATCCCACATCCCCACCACGCAGATCCCACATCCCCACCGCCCAGATCCCAGATCCTCACCGCCCAGATCCCCACCGCCCAGATCCCACATCCCCACTGCGCAGATCCCAGATCCTCACCACCCAGATCCCCACCGTGCAGATCCCAGATCCCCACCGCCCAGATCCCAGATCCTCACCGCCCAGATCCCCACCGCCCAGATCCCACATCCCCACTGTGCAGATCCCAGATCCTCACGGCCCAGATCCCCACCGCGCAGATCCCAGATCCTCACCGCGCAGATCCCAAATCCTCACCGCCCAGATCCCAGATCCCCACCGCACAGATCCCAGATCCTCACCGCCCAGATTCCACATCCCCACTGCACAGATCCCAGATCCTCACCGCGCAGATCCCAGATCCTCACCGCCCAGATCCCACATCCCCACCACGCAGATCCCAGATCCCCACCGCCCAGATCCCCACCGCGCAGATCCCACATCCCCACCGCGCAGATCCCAGATCCTCACCGCGCAGATCCTAGATCCTCACTGCGCAGATCCCAGGTCCTCACTGCCCAGATCCCCACCGCGCAATATATATGAGAGATTACATAGGGATCTGATTGGTGTGAGGGATTACAGAGGGATCTGATCGGTGTGAGGGATTAGAGGGATCTGATCGGTGTGAGGGATTAGAGGGATCTGATCGGTGTGAGGGATTAGAGGGATCTGATCGGTGTGAGGGATCTGATCGGTGTGAGGGATTACAGAAAGATCTGATTGGTGTGAGGGATTACAGAGGGATCTGATCGGTGTGAGGGATTAGAGGGATCTGATGGGTGTGAGAGATTATAGAGAGATCTGATTGGTGTGAGAGATTGGAGGGATCTGATGGGTGTGAGAGATTATAGAGAGATCTGATTGGTGTGAGAGATTGGAGGGATCTGATTGGTGTGAGAGATTATAGAGAGATCTGATGGGTGTGAGAGATTACAGAGGGATCTGATCGGTGTGAGGGATTACAGAGAGATCTGATCGGTGTGAGAGATTACAGAGGGATCTGATCGGTGTGAGGGATTACAGAGGGATCTGATCGGTGTGAGAGATTACAGAGGGATCTGATGGGTGTGAGGGATTACAGAGGGATCTGATCGGTGTGAGGGATTACAGAGGGATCTGATCGGTGTGAGAGATTACAGAGGGATCTGATGGGTGTGAGGGATTACAGAGGGATCTGATCGGTGTGAGAGATTACAGAGAGATCTGATTGGTGTGAGAGATTACAGAGAGATCTGATCGGTGTGAGGGATTACAGAGAGATCTGATCGGTGTGAGGGATTACAGAGGGATCTGATTGGTGTGAGGGATTACAGAGAGATCTGATCGGTGTGAGGGATTACAGTGGGATCTGATCGGTGTGAGGGATTACAGAGGGATCTGATCGGTGTGAGAGACTACAGAGAGATCTGATCAGTGTGAGGGATTACAGAGGGATCTGATGGGTGTGAGGGATTACAGAGGGATCTGATCGGTGTGAGGGATTACAGAGAGATCTGATTGGTGTGAGAGATTACAGAGAGATCTGATCGGTGTGAGGGATTACAGAGGGATCTGATTGGTGTGAGGGATTACAGAGAGATCTGATCGGTGTGAGGGATTACAGTGGGATCTGATCGGTGTGAGGGATTACAGAGGGATCTGATCGGTGTGAGAGATTACAGAGAGATCTGATCAGTGTGAGGGATTACAGAGGGATCTGATCAGTGTAACAGATTACAGAGAGATCTGATCGGTGTGAGGGATTACAGAGGGATCTGATCGGTGTGAGAGATTACAGAGGGATCTGATCGGTGTGAGAGATTACAGAGGGATCTGATCGGTGTGAGGGATTACAGAGGGATCTGATCGGTGTGAGAGATTACAGAGAGATCTGATCGGTGTGAGGGATTACAGAGGGATCTGATCGGTGTGAGAGATTACAGAGAGATTTGATCGGTGTGAGGGATTACAGAGGGATTTGATCGGTGTGAGGGATCTGATGGGTGTGAGGGATTACAGAGGGATCTGATTGGTGTGAGGGATTACAGAGAGATCTGATCGGTGTGAGGGATTACAGTGGGATCTGATCGGTGTGAGGGATTACAGAGGGATCTGATCGGTGTGAGAGATTACAGAGGGATCTGATGGGTGTGAGGGATTACAGAGGGATCTGATCGGTGTGAGGGATTACAGAGAGATCTGATTGGTGTGAGAGATTACAGAGAGATCTGATCGGTGTGAGGGATTACAGAGGGATCTGATCGGTGTGAGAGATTACAGAGAGATCTGATTGGTGTGAGAGATTACAGAGAGATCTGATGGGTGTGAGGGATTACAGAGGGATCTGATCGGTGTGAGGGATTACAGAGAGATATGATTGGTGTGAGAGATTACAGAGAGATCTGATCGGTGTGAGGGATTACAGAGAGATCTGATTGGTGTGAGAGATTACAGAGAGATCTGATGGGTGTGAGGGATTACAGAAGGATCTGATCGGTGTGAGAGATTATAGAGAGATCTGATCGGTGTGAGAGATTACAGAGGGATCTGATTGGTGTGAGGGATTACAGAGAGATCTGATCGGTGTGAGGGATTACAGTGGGATCTGATCGGTGTGAGGGATTACAGAGGGGTCTGATCGGTGTGAGAGATTACAGAGAGATCTGATCAGTGTGAGGGATTACAGAGGGATCTGATCGGTGTGAGAGATTACAGAGAGATCTGATCGGTGTGAGGGATTACAGAGGGGATTACAGAGGGATCTGATCGGTGTAATCCCTCACAGAGGGATCTGATCTATGTGAGAGATTACAGAGGGATCTGATCGGTGTGAGGGATTACAGAGGGATCTGATCGGTGTGAGGGATTACAGAGAGATCTGATCGGTGTGAGGGATTACAGTGGGATCTGATCGGTGTGAGGGATTACAGAGGGATCTGATCGGTGTGAGAGACTACAGAGAGATCTGATCAGTGTGAGGGATTACAGAGGGATCTGATGGGTGTGAGGGATTACAGAGGGATCTGATCGGTGTGAGGGATTACAGAGAGATCTGATTGGTGTGAGAGATTACAGAGAGATCTGATCGGTGTGAGGGATTACAGAGGGATCTGATTGGTGTGAGGGATTACAGAGAGATCTGATCGGTGTGAGGGATTACAGTGGGATCTGATCGGTGTGAGGGATTACAGAGGGATCTGATCGGTGTGAGAGATTACAGAGAGATCTGATCAGTGTGAGGGATTACAGAGGGATCTGATCGGTGTAAGAGATTACAGAGAGATCTGATCGGTGTGAGGGATTACAGAGGGATCTGATCGGTGTGAGAGATTACAGAGGGATCTGATCGGTGTGAGAGATTACAGAGGGATCTGATCGGTGTGAGGGATTACAGAGGGATCTGATCGGTGTGAGAGATTACAGAGAGATCTGATCGGTGTGAGGGATTACAGAGGGATCTGATCGGTGTGAGAGATTACAGAGAGATCTGATCGTGTGAGGGATTACAGAGGGATCTGATCGGTGTGAGGGATCTGATGGGTGTGAGGGATTACAGAGGGATCTGATTGGTGTGAGGGATTACAGAGAGATCTGATCGGTGTGAGGGATTACAGTGGGATCTGATCGGTGTGAGGGATTACAGAAGGATCTGATCGGTGTGAGAGATTACAGAGGGATCTGATGGGTGTGAGGGATTACAGAGGGATCTGATCGGTGTGAGGGATTACAGAGAGATCTGATTGGTGTGAGAGATTACAGAGAGATCTGATCGGTGTGAGGGATTACAGAGGGATCTGATCGGTGTGAGAGATTACAGAGAGATCTGATTGGTGTGAGAGATTACAGAGAGATCTGATGGGTGTGAGGGATTACAGAGGGATCTGATCGGTGTGAGGGATTACAGAGAGATATGATTGGTGTGAGAGATTACATAGAGATCTGATCGGTGTGAGGGATTACAGAGAGATCTGATTGGTGTGAGAGATTACAGAGAGATCTGATGGGTGTGAGGGATTACAGAGGGATCTGATCGGTGTGAGAGATTATAGAGGGATCTGATCGGTGTGAGAGATTACAGAGGGATCTGATTGGTGTGAGGGATTACAGAGAGATCTGATCGGTGTGAGGGATTACAGTGGGATCTGATCGGTGTGAGGGATTACAGAGGGATCTGATCGGTGTGAGAGATTACAGAGAGATCTGATCAGTGTGAGGGATTACAGAGGGATCTGATCGGTGTGAGAGATTACAGAGAGATCTGATCGGTGTGAGGGATTACAGAGGGGATTACAGAGGGATCTGATCGGTGTAATCCCTCACAGAGGGATCTGATCGGTGTAAGAGATTACAGAGGGATCTGATCGGTGTGAGGGATTACAGAGGGATCTGATCGGTGTGAGAGATTACAGAGAGATCTGATCGGTGTGAGGGATTACAGAGGGATCTGATCGGTGTGAGAGATTACAGAGAGATCTGATCGGTGTGAGGGATTACAGAGGGATCTGATCGGTGTGAGGGATTACAGAGGGATCTGATGGGTGTGAGGGATTACAGAGAGATCTGATCGGTGTGAGAGATTACAGAGGGATCTGATCGGTGTGAGAGATTACAGAGGGATCTGATTGGTGTGAGAGATTAGAGAGATCTGATCGGTGTGAGGGATTACAGAGGGATCTGATCGGTGTGAGGGATTACAGAGAGATCTGATGGGTGTGAGGGATTACAGAGAGATCTGATCTGTGTGAGGGGGTACAGAGGGATCTGATGGGTGGGAGGGATTACAGAGGGATCTGATCGGTGTGAGAGATTACAGAGAGATCTGATCGGTGTGAGGGATTACAGAGGGATCTGATCGGTGTGAGAGATTACAGAGGGATCTGATCGGTGTGAGGGATTACAGAGGGATCTGATCGGTGTGAGGGATTAGAGAGGGATCTGATCGGTGTGAGGGATTACAGAGGGATCTGATGGGTGTGAGGGATTACAGAGAGATCTGATTGGTGTGAGAGATTACAGAGAGATCTGATCGGTGTGAGGGATTACAGAGGGATCTGATCGGTGTGAGAGATTACAGAGGGATCTGATTGGTGTGAGAGATTACAGAGAGATCTGATCGGTGTGAGGGATTACAGAGGGATCTGATCGGTGTGAGGGGGTACAGAGGGATCTGATCGGTGGGAGTGGTCTTCAGAGAGATCTGATCGGTGTGAGAGATTACAGAGGGATCTGATGGGTGTGAGGGATTACAGAGGGATCTGATGGGTGTGAGGAATTACAGAGGGATCTGATCGGTGTGAGAGATTACAGAGAGATCTAATCGGTGTGAGAGATTACAGAGGGATCTGATGGGTGTGAGGGATTACAGAGAGATCTGATCGGTGTGAGGGATTACAGAGGGATCTGATCGGTGTGAGGGATTACAGAGAGATCTGATTGGTGTGAGAGATTACAGAGAGATCTGATCGGTGTGAGAGATTACAGAGGGATCTGATCGGTGTGAGAGATTACAGAGAGATCTGATCGGTGTGAGAGATTACAGAGGGATCTGATGGGTGTGAGGGATTACAGAGAGATCTGATCGGTGTGAGGGATTACAGAGAGATCTGATCGGTGTGAGGGATTACAGAGGGATCTGATCGGTGTGAGAGATTACAGAGAGATCTGATCGGTGTGAGGGGGTACAGAGGGATCTGATCGGTGGGAGTGGTCTTCAGAGAGATCTGATCGGTGTGAGAGATTACAGAGGGATCTGATGGGTGTGAGGGATTACAGAGGGATCTGATGGGTGTGAGGGATTACAGAGGGATCTGATCGGTGTGAGAGATTACAGAGAGATCTAATCGGTGTGAGAGATTACAGAGGGATCTGATGGGTGTGAGGGATTACAGAGAGATCTGATCGGTGTGAGGGATTACAGAGGGATCTGATCGGTGTGAGGGATTACAGAGAGATCTGATCGGTGTGAGGGGGTACAGAGGGATCTGATCGGTGGGAGTGGTCTTCAGAGAGATCTGATCGGTGTGAGAGATTACAGAGGGATCTGATGGGTGTGAGGGATTACAGAGGGATCTGATGGGTGTGAGGAATTACAGAGGGATCTGATCGGTGTGAGAGATTACAGAGAGATCTAATCGGTGTGAGAGATTACAGAGGGATCTGATGGGTGTGAGGGATTACAGAGAGATCTGATCGGTGTGAGGGATTACAGAGGGATCTGATCGGTGTGAGGGATTACAGAGAGATCTGATTGGTGTGAGAGATTACAGAGAGATCTGATCGGTGTGAGAGATTACAGAGGGATCTGATCGGTGTGAGAGATTACAGAGAGATCTGATCGGTGTGAGAGATTACAGAGGGATCTGATGGGTGTGAGGGATTACAGAGAGATCTGATCGGTGTGAGGGATTACAGAGAGATCTGATCGGTGTGAGGGATTACAGAGGGATCTGATCGGTGTGAGAGATTACAGAGAGATCTGATCGGTGTGAGGGGGTACAGATGGATCTGATCGGTGGGAGTGGTCTTCAGAGAGATCTGATCGGTGTGAGAGATTACAGAGGGATCTGATGGGTGTGAGGGATTACAGAGGGATCTGATGGGTGTGAGGGATTACAGAGGGATCTGATCGGTGTGAGAGATTACAGAGAGATCTAATCGGTGTGAGAGATTACAGAGGGATCTGATGGGTGTGAGGGATTACAGAGAGATCTGATCGGTGTGAGGGATTACAGAGGGATCTGATCGGTGTGAGGGATTACAGAGAGATCTGATCGGTGTGAGGGGGTACAGAGGGATCTGATCGGTGGGAGTGGTCTTCAGAGAGATCTGATCGGTGTGAGGGATTGCAGAGGGATCTGATCGGTGTGAGAGATCTGATGGGTGTGAGAGATTACAGAGGGATCTGATCGGTGTGAGGGATTAGAGGGATCTGATCGGTGTGAGGGATTAGAGGGATCTGATCAGTGGGAGTGGTCTTCAGAGAGATCTGATCGGTGTGAGGGATTGCAGAGGGATCTGATCGGTGTGAGGGATTAGAGGGATCTGATCGGTGTGAGGGATTACAGAGAGATCTGATCGGTGTGAGGGATTAGAAGGATCTGATCGGTGTGAGGGATTAGAGGGATCTCATCAGTGTGAGGGATTAGAGGGATCTGATCAGTGTGAGGGATTAGAGGGATCTGATCGGTGTGAGGGATTACAGAGGGATCTGATGGGTGTAAGAGATTACAGAGAGATCTGATCAGTGTGAGGGATTACAATGGGATCTGATCGGTGTGAGGGATTACAGAGAGATCTGATCGGTGTGAGGGATTACAGAGAGATCTGATCGGTGTGAGGGATTACAGAGGGATCTGATTGGTGTGAGAGATTACAGAGGGATCTGATCGGTGTGAGGGATTACAGAGAGATCTGATCGGTGTGAGGGATTACAGAGAGATCTGATCGGTGTGAGGGATTACAGAGAGATCTGATCGGTGTGAGGGTTTACAGAGAGATCTGATTGGTGTGAGGGATTACAGAGAGATCTGATCGGTGTGAGGGATTACAGAGGGATCTGATCGGTGTGAGGGATTACAGAGAAATCTGATCGATGTGAGAGATTACAGAGGGATCTGATCGGTGTGAGGGATTACAGAGGGATCTGATCGGTGTGAGGGATTACAGAGAGATCTGATCGGTGTGAGGGATTACAGAGAGATCTGATCGGTGTGAGGGATTACAGAGATCTGATCGGTGTGAGGGTTTACAGAGAGATCTGATTGGTGTGAGGGATTACAGAGAGATCTGATCGGTGTGAGGGATTACAGAGGGATCTGATCGGTGTGAGGGATTACAGAGGGATCTGATCGATGTGAGAGATTACAGAGGGATCTGATCGGTGTGAGGGATTACAGAGGGATCTGATCGGTGTGAGGGATTACAGAGGGATCTGATCGGTGTGAGGGATTACAGAGAGATCTGATCGGTGTGAGAGATTACAGAGGGATCTGATCGGTGTGAGAGATTACAGAGGGATCTGATGGGTGTGAGGGATTACAGAGAGATCTGATCAGTGTGAGAGATTACAGAGAGATCTGATCGGTGTGAGAGATTACAGAGAGATCTGATGGGTGTGAGGGATTACAGAGGGGTGGGTGTGAGGGATTACAGAGAGATCTGATCGGTGTGAGAGATTACAGAGGGATCTGATCGGTGTGAGGGATTACAGAGCGATCTGATCGGTGTGAGGGATTACAGAGGGATCTGATCGGTGTGAGGGATAACAGAGAGATCTGATTGGTGTGAGGGATTACAGAGGGATATGATCGGTGTGAGAGATTACAGAGAGATCTGATCGGTGTGAGGGATTACAGAGAGATCTGATCGGTGTGAGAGATTACAGAGAGATCTGATCAGTGTGAGAGATTACAGAGAGATCTGATGGGTGTGAGGGATTACAGAGGGGTGGGTGTGAGGGGTTACAGAGAGATCTGATCGGTGTGAGAGATTACAGAGGGATCTGATCGGTGTGAGGGATTACAGAGCGATCTGATTGGTGTGAGGGATTACAGAGGGATCTGATCGGTGTGAGGGATTACAGAGGGATCTGATGGGTGTGAGGGATTACAGAGAGATCTGATCGGTGTGAGGGATTACAGAGAGATCTGATCGGTGTGAGGGATTACAGAGATCTGATCGGTGTGAGAGATTACAGAGAGATCTGATCAGTGTGAGAGATTACAGAGAGATCTGATGGGTGTGAGGGATTACAGAGGGGTGGGTGTGAGGGATTACAGAGAGATCTGATTGGTGTGAGAGATTACAGAGGGGTGGGTGTGAGGGATTACAGAGAGATCTGATCGGTGTGAGAGATTACAGAGGGATCTGATCGGTGTGAGGGATTACAGAGCGATCTGATCGGTTTGAGGGATTACAGAGGGATCTGATCGGTGTGAGGGATTACAGAGAGATCTGATTGGTGTGAGGGATTACAGAGGGATATGATCGGTGTGAGAGATTACAGAGAGATCTGATCGGTGTGAGGGATTACAGAGAGATCTGATCGGTGTGAGAGATTACAGAGAGATCTGATCAGTGTGAGAGATTACAGAGAGATCTGATGGGTGTGAGGGATTACAGAGGGGTGGGTGTGAGGGATTACAGAGAGATCTGATTGGTGTGAGAGATTACAGAGGGGTGGGTGTGAGGGATTACAGAGAGATCTGATCGGTGTGAGAGATTACAGAGGGATCTGATCGGTGTGAGGGATTACAGAGCGATCTGATCGGTGTGAGGGATTACAGAGGGATCTGATCGGTGTGAGGGATTACAGAGGGATCTGATGGGTGTGAGGGATTACAGAGAGATCTGATCGGTGTGAGGGATTACAGAGAGATCTGATCGGTGTGAGAGATTACAGAGAGATCTGATCAGTGTGAGAGATTACAGAGAGATCTGATGGGTGTGAGGGATTACAGAGGGGTGGGTGTGAGGGATTACAGAGAGATCTGATTGGTGTGAGAGATTACAGAGGGGTGGGTGTGAGGGATTACAGAGAGATCTGATCGGTGTGAGAGATTACAGAGGGATCTGATCGGTGTGAGGGATTACAGAGCGATCTGATCAGTGTGAGGGATTACAGAGGGATCTGATCGGTGTGAGGGATTACAGAGAGATCTGATTGGTGTGAGGGATTACAGAGGGATATGATCGGTGTGAGGGATTACAGAGGGATCTGATCGGTGTGAGAGATTACAGAGAGATCTGATCGGTGTGAGGGATTACAGAGGGATCTGATCGGTGTGAGGGATTACAGAGGGATCTGATCGGTGTGAGAGATTAGAGAGATCTGATCGGTGTGATAGATTACAGAGAGATCTGATTGGTGTGAGGGATTACAGAGGGATCTGATTGGTGTGAGAGATTACAGAGAGATCTGATCGGTGTGAGGGATTACAGAGGGATCTGATGGGTGTGAGGGATTACAGAGGGATCTGATGGGTGTGAGGGATTACAGAGAGATCTGATCGGTGTGAGGGATTACAGAGGGATCTGATGGGTGTGAGGGATTACAAAGGGATCTGATGGGTGTGAGGGATTACAGAGAGATCTGATCAGTGTGAGAGATTACAGAGAGATCTGATGGGTGTGAGGGATTACAGAGAGATCTGATCGGTGTGAAAGATTACAGAGGGATCTGATCGGTGTGAGGGATTACAGAGGGATCTGATCGGTGTGAGAGATTACAGAGGGATCTGATCGGTGTGAGAGATTACAGAGAGATCTGATGGGTGTGAGGGATTACAGAGGGGTGGGTGTGAGGGATTACAGAGAGATCTGATCGGTGTGAGGGATTACAGAGGGATCTGATTGGTGTGAGAGATTACAGAGGGATCTGATCGGTGTGAGGGATTACAGAGGGATCTGATTGGTGTGAGAGATTACAGAGGGATCTGATCGGTGTGAGGGATTACAGAGGGATCTGATCGGTGTGAGAGATTAGAGAGATCTGATCGGTGTGAGAGATTACAGAGAGATCTGATCGGTGTGAGGGATTACATAGGGATCTGATCGGTGTGAGGGATTACAGAGGGATCTGATTGGTGTGAGAGATTACAGAGGGATCTGATCGGTGTGAGGGATTACAGAGGGATCTGATCGGTGTGAGGAATTACAGAGGGATCTGATTGGTGTGAGGGATTAGAGAGATCTGATTGGTGTGAGGGATTAGAGAGATCTGATCGGTGTGAGGGATTACAGAGGGATCTGATCGGTGTGAGGGATTACAGAGGGATCTGATTGGTTTGAGGGATTAGAGAGATCTGATCGGTGTGAGGGATTACAGAGGGATCTGATTGGTGTGAGAGATTACAGAGGGATCTGATCGGTGTGAGGGATTACAGAGGGATCTGATTGGTGTGAGGGATTACAGAGGGATCTGATTGGTGTGAGGGATTACAGAGGGATCTGATGGGTGTGAGGGATTACAGAGGGATCTGATTGGTGTGAGGGATTACAGAGGGATCTGATTGGTGTGAGGGATTACAGAGGGATCTGTTTGGTGTGAGGGATTACAGAGGGATCTGATCGGTGTGAGGGATTACAGAGGGATCTGATCGGTGTGAGGGATTACAGAGGGATCTGATCGGTGTGAGGGATTACAGAGGGATCTGATTGGTGTGAGGGATTACAGAGGGATCTGATCGGTGTGAGGGATTACAGAGGGATCTGATCAGTGTGAGGGATTACAGAGGGATCTGATTGGTGTGAGGGATTACAGAGGGATCTGATTGGTGTGAGAGATTACAGAGGGATCTGATTGGTGTGAGGGATTACAGAGGGATCTGATTGGTGTGAGGGATTACAGAGGGATCTGATGGGTGTGAGGGATTACAGAGGGGTCGGTGTGAGGGATTCCAGGTGATCTCATTGGTTATCTCTCTGATCGGGTGGCTGTGTACTGGATCTGTTGCTCGGAGTCTCTGGGAAGGAAATGACTGAACTGATCTGTATGGGATTATGGAGGGATCCTGTAACTATTTGGGATCTGTTGAACATTGGCACAATGAAGATGGAATCCAGTGCTAACGTCCAATAAGAGAAGCGGGATCTGTTATGTGACATCATTAGGAGGGATGCTTCTTGGCCTGACATTCATTGTCCATCATATTCCCTGAATTCCGGATATTTCCAGATCTTACAGCCTGACACCAGTTATGATGCCTGGGATCAATGGATCCCTCAGCCTATACAAAGATGGCCATTCATTGGCTCCTCTGAGGCGTGTTTAGGACGTCCCCTGCACAACAAGCCACACCCTCCCGTATTCTTCCACACCCCATTTCTTGGGAACATCCATGGCATGGTGTGAGACCGGAATTCCGGTCGTGCCGGAGATTGGCTCCACAGCCCGGCAGAGGGGTCAGTTAGTATGATTAATGAGCTGGTAAATACGGGATAGCGGCTATTGCGGAAAAGCGTCGCTGGGAGCGTCACCTGACACAAGAGCCTCCAACCAGCCACCTTGGACATCGATCGCCACGCTGTTTTTTCCTTTTGAGCTCAAATATATAGAAATATAAATAAGACACAAAGCAGGAAACACTGGGGGAGGCGTCACCCTGCTAGTACAAAGGGAAAGGCGCCCAATGGCCTCCACTGGCCTCAGAGCCCCGCCCCCCCGGGGGATGACATGCACAGGGCGTCCGGACAGACAGACAGACATGGCCTGTCCACACATGCAAACACAGGAATATAGTCCATAGAGAAGAACGATCGCCATCACCTTCTCTGGTGCTTGAGTTAGTGTTATAGTGTCCTGCAAAACATCAGAAGTCTAGAAAAGTTTGATCTACCACTAAAACGAGGGTTAACCCCTTCAGCGTTGGGCAGCCCTTCCATACGGGATGTAGGAGGTGCCGGGTCACTGGGGGGGGTTATACAGGATTACACAAACATGGACAATCTCCTGCCCACCTTCCTTCCATCCACCGTGTTCTCCCTTCCACCCTGCTTTGTTGCCCCGCTCGGAGAAGACTCCGCCCCCCGCTAGTACTCGGTCAAGCCGTGCCACTTGGCAACCAGCTTCCGTGGGTTATCGCACACCTCCCTCCAATGTTCCATGCCGCTGGCCGTCACGCTGTGCGCCCCCAGGATGAGGCGGCCCACCACCTGGTTCTTGGTGGTGCGGTCAAAGTCGATGACCAGGAACTCGATGCTGATGTCTGGGAGGAGTTCGGAGGGGATGTCGTAAATAAAAGACTCGTTGAAGACGGGGCTGAGCGTGCACTTCTTGACGTGAGTCTTCTTCTTGGCGATGCGTTTCCTTCCGTAGTAAACGTTCACCTTAACGTACGGATCTGTGGAGGAGAAGACACTCACACGTTAGACTGTTCAGGAACTCTAATGTTCAACCATCTGCATACAAATGGAATGGATTCTGGGGGAGGCCAAAGAAACTACGTGGGACCTCAACATGCTAAACTCCAGGCAAAAAACAGTATGGGATGGAAATGCCAGCGTTGTACTCACAGACCATTGTGAGAACTTTTCCCGATTCTCCACCCTGAAGGAGATCCACAAGTCTCCACCTACTGCCACCGGCTACACCACATCAATCCCAGACTCAGCTCCACACAGCAAGTAACATCATTCAGTCATTCTGGTGACTTCTACTTCACAGTGCCCCGTACTTCTCCCTCACAGTGCCCCGTACTTCTCCCTCACAGTGCCCCGTACTTCTCCCTCACAGTGCTCCACACTTCTCCCTCACAGTGCCCCGTACTTCTCCCTCACAGTGCCCCGTACTTCTCCCTCACAGTATTTCACACTTCTCCCTCACAGTGCCCCGTACTTCTCCCTCACAGTGCCCCGTACCCCGTACTTCTCCCTCACAGTGCCCCGTACTTCTCCCTCACAGTTCCCCATACCCCGTACTTCTCCCTCACAGTGCCCCGTACTTCTCCCTCACAGTGCCCCGTACTTCTTTCTCACAGTGCCCCGTACTTCTCCCTCACAGTGCCCCGTACTTCTCCCTCACAGTGCCCCGTACTTCTCCCTCACAGTGCCCCGTACTTCTCCCTCACAGTGCCCCGTACTTCTCCCTCACAGTGCCCCGTACTTCTCCCTCACAGTGCCCCCTACTTCTCCTTCACAGTGCCCCGTACTTCTCCCTCACAGTGCCCCGTACTTCTCCCTCACAGTGCCCCGTACTTCTCCCTCACAGTGCCCCGTACTTCTCCCTCACAGTGCCCCGTACTTCTCCCTCACAGTGCCCCGTACTTCTCCCTCACAGTGCCCCGTACTTCTCCCTCACAGTGCCCCGTACTTCTCCTTCACAGTGCTCCACACTTCTCCCTCACAGTGCCCCGTACTTCTCCCTCACAGTGCCCCGTACTTCTCCTTCACAGTGCTTCACACTTCTCCCTCACAGTGCCCCTTACTTCTCCTTCACAGTGCTCCACACTTCTCCCTCACAGTGCCCCGTACTTCTCCCTCACAGTGCCCCGTACTTCTCCCTCACAGTGCCCCGTACTTCTCTCCCTCACAGTGCCCCGTACTTCTCCTTTACAGTGCTCCACACTTCTCCCTCACAGTGCCCCGTACTTCTCTCCCTCACAGTGCTTCACACTTCTCCCTCACAGTGGCCCGTACTTCTCTCCCTCACAGTGCTTTACACTTCTCCCTCACAGTGCCCCGTACTTCTCCTTCACAGTGCTCCACACTTCTCCCTCACAGTGCCCCGTACTTCTCCCTCACAGTGCCCCGTACTTCTTCCTCACAGTGCCCCGTACTTCTCCCTCACAGTGCCCCGTACTTCTCCCTCACAGTGCCCCGTACTTCTCCCTCACAGTGCCCCGTACTTCTCCCTCACAGTGCCCCGTACTTCTCCCTCACAAGGCCCTGTACTTCCCCCTCACAAGGCCCCGTACTTCTCTCTCACAGTGCCCCTTACTTCTCCCTTACAGTGCCCCGTACTTCTCCTTCACAGTGCTTCACACTTCTCCCTCACAGTGCCCCGTACTTCTCTCCCTCACAGTGCTTCACACTTCTCCCTCACAGTGCACCGTACTTCTCCTTCACAGTGCTCCACACTTCTCCCTCACAGTGCCCCGTACGTCTCCCTCACAGTGCCCCGTACTTCTCCCTCACAAGGCCCCGTACTTCTCCCTCACAAGGCCCCGTACTTCTCTCTCACAGTGCCATGTACTTCTCCCTCACAGTGCTCCACACTTCTCCCTCACAGTGCTCCACACTTCTCCCTCACAGTGCTCCACACTTCTCCCTCACAGTGCTCCACACTTCTCCCTCACAGAGCCCTGTACTTCTCTCCCACAGTGCCTCGTACTTCTCCCTCACAAGGCCCCGTACTTCTCTCTCACAGTGCCATGTACTTCTCCCTCACAGTGCTCCACACTTCTCCCTCACAGTGCTCCACACTTCTCCCTCACAGAGCCCTGTACTTCTCTCTCACAGTGCCCCGTACTTCTCCTTCACAGTGCTCCACACTTCTCCCTCACAGTGCCCCGTACTTCTCCCTCACAGTGCCCCGTACTTCTCCCTCACAGTGCCCCGTACTTCTCCCTCACAGTGCCCCGTACTTCTCCCTCACAGTGCCCCGTACTTCTCTCTCACAGTGCCCCGTACTTGTCTCTCACAGTGCCCCGTACTTCTCCCTCACAGTGCTCCACACTTCTCCCTCACAGTGCCCCGTACTTCTCCCTCACAGTGCCCCTGTACTTCTCAGCCCCCATAATTTCCCTTTACTCCCAGCCAGAAGCAGCAGCAGCTATATGACCTACTGTATCCTGTCCTATCATTGTTACTTAGGGGGGGTTGCCGGTGGGGATAGATATGGGTGACATCATTGTTATTTGGGGGGGTAGCCGGTGGGGAAAGATATGGGTGACATCATTGTTATTTGGGGGGGGGTTGCCGGTGGGGATAGATATGGGTGACAACATTGTTATTTGGGGGGGGGGGGGGTTGCCGGTGGGGATAGATATGGGTGACATCATTGTTATTTGGGGGGGGGGGTAGCCGGTGGGGATAGATATGGATGACATCATTGTTATTTGGGGGGGGTAGCCGGTGGGGATAGATATGGGTGACATCATTGTTATTTGGGGGGGGGGTTGCCGGTGGGGATAGATATGGGTGACATCATTGTTATTTGGGGGGGGGTTGCCGGTGGGGGATAGATATAGGGGCCATCATTATTTGGGGGGGGTTGCCGGTGGGGATAGATATGGGTGTCATCATTGTTATTTGGGGGGGGGGTTACCGGTGGGGATAGATATGGGTGACATCATTGTTATTTGGGGAGGGGGGTTGCCGGTGGGGATAGATATGGGTGACAACATTGCCGACTCATTTTGGAAGGTGCAGGCCAGGCTGGAGATGGGGTCATGGTATTCCTACCTAGCAAGGTGCTGACCTTGAACAAGCATGCTGCCAGTGAAATGGGAAAAGTCTGAACTCTCATCCCCAACCCTGCTCCCAGTGGGTTCCCTTTAACCTTGCAGTTGTCTGATTGGCCAGAGTGCAGGGAGTAGGAGGTAAGTACAGTGTCTCTGCCCTAGAATGGATTAATAGCTGCTACCTGACAGTCCGGTGATGTCCACCCTCGGAAGGTGTTTGGCTTTCAGCACAACAACGGTCATCCTTTGTGCCACAGGCTGGTAAGAGAGCGATACCTGCAACTCGCCCCGACTCATGCACTTCTGTGGAGAGAAGGACAATTACAATGGTGGCCACAGCCTGACCCAAAATGTGAGCTGTAACTGCTGTCAGGAGAGGACCTCGGAGGAGGGACTTCTAGTGGGGGTTGGATCACTTGGGGATGAAGGTTTTGCTGACTAGAGCCGGGTATCTTGTAGAGAAGGATAGAGCTCTGTGAGGAATTACCATGACTTGGACGAGACCTAAATATGAGGTGACAGGATAATAAAGTGACCAGAGATTGGACGGCGAGGAAACCCTTTAACAGCTGACACCTTCAATCAATCGTCAGAATGACCAAACCTGCAAAAGTCTGTGAACCCCTATGACTGGGACAAGTGACAAAACTCAGCTGGCTGTGTATGTAATAGTAGGGAAGCCGATCCCAGAGATCCAGAAGATGGGCTTCAAGGATCTCGCCACACGTGTGATTCAGAGCTGTCATTGTGTTGACCTGGACATGAAGAACCCCCCCCCCCCCCACCATGTTCCTGAAGATGGGCTTTAAAGTGCAACTACAATCTATATCTAGCTAGGCTTAAAACAGTTCCCATCCCCCTTCTAACTCCTAGCAGAAAACACCCAAGCTCAACCGCACAATTGGGAAAATACTTGCTGAGATTCGGTGCTCAGGCTGGGCCATCCCCCAATTAAGCCGGCAACTCGATAACTCCTTGGTATTATCCTTTGGCTACATTATATACACAGGATCAATGCTGACATGTTTTGTCTATTCCAGCCTTAGTCATACAGGAGCATCATTGCTATGAGTAAGGCTGTAATAGCTGAAACATGTCAGCATTGATCCTGTGTATATGATGTAGCCAAATAAAGGAGAATACCAAGGAGTTATCGAGTTGACGGCTTAATTTCTCCGCTTCTAACTACCCTGTATTAGGAAGATGCTTATACTTACCTATTCTCCGGGCACTCTGGTCCAGTCACATGATTGGCACCCAGCGGCAGCTTCAAGGGAGAGGAGGGATAGCCGACAACGAATGCCCCATAGTAAGTCTATGGGTGACATCACTGTCCCGGCATTTCAGCAGTTGTTGTTGATCTCTCCTGAGACCAATCACTGGAGAGATCCTGTGACCGGACCGGAGCGCCCTGAGAATAGCTTCTACAGGGTAGTTAGAATAGGAAATAGAAGGGCTGTGGCAGAAGTTTCAAGCTTAGTTAGATATTGACTGGAATTCCACTTTAAGGATGTGGGAATCAGGAGTGATCTGGCATCATGTTGACCCGGAGATGAAGAACTCCCCCATATTCCTGAAGATGGGCTTCAAGGATCTCATGAGACATATGGGGATCGGGAGTGATCTGGCATTGTTGCCCAAGAGTTGAAGAACCCCTCATATTCCTGAAGATGGGCTTCAAGAATCTCATGAGACATATGGGGATCGGGAGTGATCTGGCATTGTTGCCCCAGAGGTGAAGAACCCCTCATATTCCTGAAGATGGGCTTCAAGGATCTCATGAGACATATGGGGATCGGGAGTGATCTGGCATTGTTGCCCCAGAGGTGAAGAACCCCTCATATTCCTGAAGATGGGCTTCAAGGATCTCATGAGACATATGGGGATCGGGAGTGATCTGGCATTGTTGCCCCAGAGGTGAAGAACTCCCCCATGTACCTGAAGATGGGCTTCAAGGATCTCATGAGACATATGGGGATCGGGAGTGATCAGGCATTGTTGCCCCAGAGGTGAAGAACTCCCCCATGTACCTGAAGATGGGCTTCAAGGATCTCATGAGACATATGGGGATCGGGAGTGATCAGGCATTGTTGCCCCAGAGGTGAAGAACTCCCCCATGTACCTGAAGATGGGCTTCAAGGATCTCATGAGACATATGAGGATCGGGAGTGATCAGGCATTGTTGCCCCAGAGGTAAAGAACTCCCCCATGTACCTGAAGATGGGCTTCAAGGATCTCATGAGACATATGGGGATCGGGAGTGATCAGGCATTGTTGCCCCAGAGGTGAAAAACCCCTCATATTCCTGAAGATGGGCTTCAAGGATCTCATGAGACATATGGGGATCGGGAGTGATCAGGCATTGTTGCCCCAGAGGTGAAGAACCCCTCATGTTCCTGAAGATGGGCTTCAAGGATCTCATGAGACATATGGGGATCGGGAGTGATCTGGCATTGTTGCCCCAGAGGTGAAGAACCCCTCATATTCTTGAATATGGGCTTCAAGGATCTCATGAGACATATGGGGATCGGGAGTGATCAGGCATTGTTGCCCCAGAGGTGAAGAACCCCTCATGTTCCTGAAGATGGGCTTCAAGGATCTCATGAGACATATGGGGATCAGGAGTGATCAGGTATTGTTGCCCTAGAGGTGAAGAACCCCTCATATTCCTGATAATGGGCTTCAAAGGTTTTACAACACATGTGGGGATCGTATAATAGACTCCATGTACAAAGACTTACCTGAATGTTCCTTTTGGTGATCTCCCTGGTTAGCTGCACCTTGCCAGTGCTGGGGTCCACACCAGCCAGCGGCACCATCACCTCTCCAATGACATCATCCCGAGAGAAGCGGTCAAAGCTCAAGACAAGGAAGTGAAGGACGAGGTCCTGGAGCTGGCTGTAGGGGATACCATAAAACGTGAAGGTTTCATCAAAGACGGGATTGAGGGTCTTCCTCAGAACCCGAGTTTTTACCCGATGTTTCTTGTCTGGCAGGATGGTCATCTTGATGTACGGGTCAGAACCATGGGACTGTTCATCCATCACTGGTAGACCATGGGCCTCCTGTATGGTGACCACCAGAGCTTTCTTTGGGAAGTTATAATCTACAGAAAGGGCCAGTGTCCCGAGGGACACGTCTTCATCTGGAGAGGATGGAGATGAAGTCTTACTGCCACTGGAGGTCAGACTTTGACTTGGGCTTACTTCCTCTCCATAGTTCATAGTAATGGGCAGCTGGTTGACGGGTGTGGCGGTGGCCAGGCCATTCGGACCTTTCTCTGAGGTCATCAGACCCACCTCGACATTGTCCAGCAAGACATTTCCTGCCCGCGGGTTCTCGGCATCTACGGCTTGTTTATCTTTGCGGATGTTCAGGTGTTTCTTCTTATTGCTCAGTGTCTCGGGGTAGATACTGATCCCCTTCAGCATGTGGATGAACTTATATGGAGGATTCTTGTGTTTCTTCTCCGCCCGACTGACACAACAACTCCAGATAAAAATGGTGACTGAGACCGACACCACCAGGATGGCGGCCCCAATGAAGCCGGCCGCAATGGGCGACATGTCTGCAAGAAAAATGGACAAGGGGCATTGCTGACTATGTGATCAAAGAACCGGGAAACGCCAAAACCATCGCCGGTACACCGACTTCTCCAAACACTGACCTCCCCTGCTCACATCAGGTTGAACTGACCTCTCCCTACAGCGACCTCCCCTCCTCGCATCAGGGTGGACTGACCTCTCCCTACAGCGACCTCCCCTCCTCGCATCAGGGTGCACTGACCTCTCCCTACAGCGACCTCCCCTCCTCGCATCAGGGTGGACTGACCTCTCCCTACAGCGACCTCCCCTCCTCGCATCAGGGTGGACTGACCTCTCCCTACAGCGACCTCCCCTCCTCGCATCAGGGTGGACTGACCTCTCCCTACAGCGACCTCCCCTCCTCGCATCAGGGTGGACTGACCTCTCCCTACAGCGACCTCCCCTCCTCGCATCAGGGTGGACTGACCTCTCCCTACAGCGACCTCCCCTCCTCGCATCAGGGTGGACTGACCTCTCCCTACAGCGACCTCCCCTCCTCGCATCAGGGTGGACTGACCTCTCCCTACAGCGACCTCCCCTCCTCGCATCAGGGTGGACTGACCTCTCCCTACAGCGACCTCCCCTCCTCGCATCAGAGTGGACTGACCTCTCCATACACTGGCTACCCTCACACTCTGATCTCCCCGCCTCACATCGGGGTAGACTGACCCCTCTGTACACAGACTACCCCCACACTCCGACCTCCCCTCCTCACATCAGAGTGGACTGACCTCTCCATACCCCAACTACCCTCACACACGACCTCCCCACATCAGAGTGGACTGACCTCTCCATATACGGGCTACCCTCACACTCCAACCTCCCCTCCTCACATCAGGGTAGACTGACGCCTCTGTACGCAGACTACCCTCACACTCCGACCTCCCCTCCTCACATCAGGGTAGACTGACCCCTCTGTACGCAGACTACCCTCACACTCCGACCTCCCCTCCTCACATCGGGGTAGACTGACCCCTCTGTACGCAGACTACCCTCACACTCCGACCTCCCCTCCTCACATCAGAGTGGACTGACCTCTCTGTACACAGACTACCCGCACACTCCGACCTCCCCTCCTCACATCAGTGTAGACTGACCCCTCTGTACACAGACTACCCTCACACTCCGACCTCCCCTCCTCACAACGGGGTAGACTGACCCCTCTGTACACAGACTACCCGCACACTCCGACCTCCCCTCCTCACATCGGGGTAGACTGACCCCTCTGTACACAGACTACCCGCACACTCCGACCTCCCCTCCTCACATCGGGGTAGACTGACCCCTCTGTACACAGACTACCCTCACACTCCGACCTCCCCTCCTCACATCAGGGTGGACTGATCTCTCCATATACTGACTATTGTCACACTCCGACCTCCCCTCCTTACATTAGGGTGGACTGGCCTCTCCATACACCGACTACCCTCACACTCCGATCTCACCTCCTCACATCAGGGTTGACTGATCTCTCCATATACCGACTACCCTCACACTACGACCTCCCCTCCTTACATCAGGGTGGACTGGCCCCTCTGTACACCGACTACCCTCACACTCCGACCTCCCCTCCTTACATCAGGGTGGACTGATCTCTCAATATACCGACTACCCTCACACACCGACCTCCCCTTCTTACATCAGGGTGGACTGATCTCTCCATATACCGACTACCCTCACACTCCGATCTCCTCTCCTTACATCAGGGAGGACTGATCTCTCCATATACCGACTACCCTCACACACCGACCTCCCCTCCTTACATCAGGGTGGACTGATCTCTCCATATACCGACTACCCTCACACTCCGATCTCCTCTCCTTACATCAGGGAAGACTGATCTCTCCATATACCGACTACCCTCACACACCGATCTCCCCTCCTTACATCAGGGTGGACTGATCTCTCCATATACCGACTACCCTCACACTCGGACCTCCCCTCCTTACATCAGGGTGGACTGGCCTAATGCAGCCTTTTTCCAAAAAAATAGATTTTTTTAAAATCTAGGGGACGTGAAAGGATGGAAAGAAATGCCTCACGCCCAGAGACTGACAGCAGCTACGAGGAGCTGACATTCCTCCACACCTTTGTCTATGCCCCCAACTGCCACCGGTCCTTCTCAAGACCCCGAATCTTCCCAACCTCACCCAGTATGTTGTGCCCCACCACCTCCACAGGAAGGACTTTTTTTTCAGAGTGGAAACCTGATACCGTGCATTCCACGTGAAGTAATGTACTGCTAAGCTAAATAGAAAAAGTATCTCCAAATCCAAATCTCTGCGAGACTGAAAAGCCTCGTATGACCACTCTGCATAATTCAAGTGGAAAAGGAATACCCAGAGCCCCACCCACCCGCTTATAGATTGAAGAGGGTTAGTATAATCTTACAAACATACAACTTAATAAAAACATATTTACATATATACAAAATAAATAATATATACATATAAACAAAACTAGCTTACATCAGCATAGAAAATTTACTTTTTAGCAGAAAAAAAAAACATAAACAGAACTAAATATACAAACCAACACATATTTCATTATAATTATTATGGTGCTCAACAACCCCCCCCCCCCCCCTCACCTAAACACACCCTCAGGCTAAGAAACGATTACACATGGATCACATGCATGCGGCCTTTTTTTCCTAAAGTCTGATCTTATTACCATCTATGGGGACGTGAAAGGACAGAAAGAAAAGCTGCACACCCAGAAACTGACAGACAGCAGCTACGGGGATCTGACATTCCTCCATGCCGTTGTCCAGGCCCCCGGTCACCATCTGTCCTTCTCAAGACCCCGAATCTTCCCAACCTCACCCAGAATGTTGTGCACCACCACCTCTACAGGAAGGACTTTTTTCAGAGTGGAAACCTGAAACTGTGCCTTCCATGTGAAGTAACAGGCTACTAGGCTAACTAGAAAAAGTGTCTCCAAATCACAATCAAAGCGAGTCTGAAAAGCCCCATATGACCATTCCGCATAACTCAAGCAGCTTACATCAGGGTGGACTGATCTCTCCATATACCGACTACCCTCACACACCGACCTCCCCTCCTTACATCAGGGTGGACTGATCTCTCCATATACCGACTACCCTCACACTCCGATCTCCTCTCCTTACATCAGGGAGGACTGATCTCTCCATATACCGACTACCCTCACACACCGACCTCCCCTCCTTACATCAGGGTGGACTGATCTCTCCATATACCGACTACCCTCACACTCCGACCTCCCCTCCTTACATCAGGGTGGACTGGCCTAATGCAGCCTTTTTCCAAAAAATTAGATTTTTTTTAAATCTAGGGGACGTGAAAGGATGGAAAGAAATGCCTCACACCCAGAGACTGACAGCAGCTACGAGGAGCTGACATTCCTCCACACCTTTGTCTATGCCCCCAACTGCCACCGGTCCTTCTCAAGACCCTGAATCTTCCCAACCTCACCCAGTATGTTGTGCCCCACCACCTCCACAGGAAGGACTTTTTTTTCAGAGTGGAAACCTGATACCGTGCATTCCACGTGAAGTAATGTACTGCTAAGCTAAATAGAAAAAGTATCTCCAAATCCAAATCTCTGCGAGACTGAAAAGCCTCGTATGACCACTCTGC
The DNA here is from genome assembly GCA_029206835.1 of Rana muscosa. NCBI lineage: Eukaryota > Metazoa > Chordata > Amphibia > Anura > Ranidae > Rana > Rana muscosa. The sequence goes on from JARGYO010005627.1 coordinate 1,724,563, forward strand.
ATAATTCAAGTGGAAAAGGAATACCCAGAGCCCCACCCACCCGCTTATAGATTGAAGAGGGTTAGTATAATCTTACAAATATACAACTTAATAAAAACATATTTACATATATACAAAATAAATAATATATACATATAAACAAAACTAGCTTACATCAGCATAGAAAATTTACTTTTTAGCAGAAAAAAAAAACATAAACAGAACTAAATATACAAACCAACACATATTTCATTATAATTATTATGGTGCTCAACAACACCCCCCCCCCCTCACCTAAACACACCCTCAGGCTAAGAAACAATTACACATGGATCACATGCATGCAGCCTTTTTTTCCTAAAGTCTGATCTTATTACCATCTATGGGGACGTGAAAGGACAGAAAGAAAAGCTGCACACCCAGAAACTGACAGACAGCAGCTACGGGGATCTGACATTCCTCCATGCCGTTGTCCAGGCCCCCGGTCACCATCTGTCCTTCTCAAGACCCCGAATCTTCCCAACCTCACCCAGAATGTTGTGCACCACCACCTCGACAGGAAGGACTTTTTTCAGAGTGGAAACCTGAAACTGTGCCTTCCATGTGAAGTAACAGGCTACTAGGCTAACTAGAAAAAGTGTCTCCAAATCACAATCAAAGCGAGTCTGAAAAGCCCCATATGACCATTCCGCATAACTCAAGCAGGAAAGGAAAGGGATACCCAGAGCCCCACCCACCCGCTTTATAGACTTCTATATTGGAAGGGGGTATGTATAGATTATGGACCCCCTTAGTACTGGACAATCTGCAGATATGGGGTCTGAGGGAGGGAGGGGGCACCTGACCAGAGAACACTGAGTTCTTGGGGTTAGCTATCTGATAAAAGAGAGAAGCCTGTAAGGTGCAGGGGTGTGGACATTTTCTAAAAACCTAATTGTCAAAGGGACTAAATCAGGGCCCCAATCTACTTGTTCTGATTAAAAAATATATATTTTCACCAAAACTGTATTTAAATAAGGTCTCATCTTTACATAAAAAGCCGTCATTTACTTAAACATAATTCATGGCTTTTATTTTCTGATTTTAATAAAAAAAGAATTGACAACTGTGTGAGTTATAATATTATAGAATGGGACGTTTTATCTCTGGGGATGTTCAGTGGATGTGTGTCCCTAGAAATGGCTCCTCCAGGATGGAAGATATGAGGGGCTGATGTTTATAAGGAATGTCGGGGGCTTTATGGTGATGAATACGTATATACAGGTTGCGTTTGAAGTGGTTTACCGGGATTATAGATGAAGCCAGAACCTGGGGATTCTTCTTTTCAGCCGGCGGCTGGCTTTCTCATGAACCGCTGGAACGGTTTCAGAAGCAACGGGAGGCGTTGTACCCCTCCGCCGCTCGCTGGTCTTTCTCTGGCTTATTTTTACCGGCGACCCTGAGAAACGATCGGATGGTGCAGCTGGCTGGTCATAGAGGCAATAAAAGACCAGACTGTCTCTGATCGCCTCTATGGCCTTGGAGGACCCAAGCAACGTCTTTTTTTTTTGGATCTTTTGCTTTTAAAGGTAAAAAAGAGATTTGGGTTCATGAGTGATGTCATGTGATCGGAGTGAGGTGAGTGATGTCATGTGATCGGAGTGAGGTGAGTGATGTCATGTGATCCGAGTGAGGTGAGTGATGTCATGTGATCCGAGTGAGGTGAGTGATGTCATGTGATCCGAGTGATGTCATGTGATCCGAGTGATGTCATGTGATCCGAGTGATGTCATGTGATCCGAGTGATGTCATGTGATCAGAGTTAGGTGAGTGATGTCATGTGATCGGAGTGATGTCATGTGATCCGAGTGAGGTGAGTGATGTCATGTGATCAGAGTGATGTCATGTGATGGGAGTGATGTCATTTGATCAGAGTGAGGTGAGTGATGTCATGTGACCAGTGTGTGGCCCTCTGGGGTGGAGACATGTGATCAGTGTGGGGACCTCTGGGGTGGAGTCATGTGATTGGAATGGGGCCCTCTGGGGTGGAGTCATGTGATCAGTGTGGGGCCCTCTGGGGTGGAGTCATGTGACCAGAGTGGGGCTCCCTGGGGTGGAGTCACATCTCTGGGGTGGAGTCATGTAATCGGAGTGGGGCCCTCTGGGGTGGAGTCATGTAACCAGAGTGGGGCTCTCTGGGGTGGAGTCATGTGATCAGTGTGGGGTCCTCTGGGGTGGAGTCATGTAACCAGTGTGGGGCTCTCTGGGGTGGAGTCATGTGGCCAGAGTGGGGCCCTCTGGGGTGGTCATGTGGCCAGAGTTGGGCCCTCTGGGGTGGAGTCACATCTCTGGGGTGGAGTCATGTAATCGGAGTGGGGCTCTCTGGGGTGGAGTCATGTAACCAGAGTGGGGCCCTCTGGGGTGGAGTCATGTGGCCAGAGTGGGGCCCTCTGGGGTGGTCATGTGGCCAGAGTTGGGTCCTCTGGGGGGGAGTCATGTGACCAGATGGGGACCCTTTGGGGTGGAGTCACATCTCTGGGGTGGAGTCATGTAATCGGAGTGGGGCCCTCTGGGGTGGAGTCATGTAACCAGAGTGGGGCTCTCTGGGGTGGAGTCATGTGGCCAGAGTGGGGCCCTCTGGGGTGGTCATGTGACCAGAGTGGGGCCCTCTGGGGTGGAGTCATGTGACCAGATGGGGACCCTTTGGGGTGAAGTCACATCTCTGGGGTGGAGTCATGTAATCGGAGTGGGGCCCTCTGGGGTGGAGTCATGTGATCAGTGTGGGGCCCTCTGGGGTGGGGAGTCATGTGACCAGAGTGGGCCCTCTGGGGTGGGGAGTCATGTGACCAGAGTGGAGCCCTCTGGGGTGGGGAGTCATGTGGCCAGAGTGGGGCCCTTTGGGGTGGAGTCATGTGGCCAGAGTGGGGCCCTTTGGGGTGGAGTCATGTGGCCAGAGTGGGGCCCTCTGAGGGGGAGTCATGTGGCCAGAGTGGGGCCCTCTGAGGTGGAGTCATGTGATCAGTGTGGGGTCCTCTGGGGTGGAGTCATGTAATCGGAATGGGGCCCTCTGGGGTGGAGTCATGTGGCCAAAGTGGGGCCCTCTGGGGTGGAGTCATGTGGCCATAGTGGGGCCCTCTGGGGTGGAGTCATATGATCAGTGTGGGGCCCTCTGGGGTGGAGTCATATGATCAGTGTGGGGCCTTCTGGGGTGGAGTCATGTGACCAGAGTGGGGTCCTCTAGGGGGGAGTCACATCTCTGGGGTGGAGTCATGTGACCAGAGTGGGGTCCTCTAGGGGGGAGTCACATCTCTGGGGTGGAGTCATGTAATCAGAGTGGGGCCCTCTGGGGTGGAGTCATGTAACCAGAGTGGGGCTCTCTGGGGTGGAGTCGTGTGGCCAGAGTGGGGCCCTCTGGGGTGGTCATGTGGCCAGAGTTGGGCCCTCTGGGGTGGAGTCATGTGACCAGATGGGGACCCTTTGGGGTGAAGTCACATCTCTGGGGTGGAGTCATGTAATCGGAGTGGGGCCCTCTGGGGTGGAGTCATGTGATCAGTGTGGGGCCCTCTGGGGTGGGGAGTCATGTGACCAGAGTGGGCCCTCTGGGGTGGGGAGTCATGTGACCAGAGTGGAGCCCTCTGGGGTGGGGAGTCATGTGACCAGAGTGGAGCCCTCTGGGGTGGGGAGTCATGTGACCAGAGTGGAGCCCTCTGGGGTGGGGAGTCATGTGGCCAGAGTCGGGACCTCTCTGGGGGAGTCATGTGGCCAGAGTGGGGTCCTCTGGGGTGGAGTCATGTAATCGGAGTGGGGCCCTCTGGGGTGGAGTCATGTGGCCAGAGTGGGGCCCTCTGGGGTGGAGTCATGTGGCCATAGTGGAGCCCTCTGGGGTGGAGTCATATGATCAGTGTGGAGCCCTCTGGGGTGGAGTCATATGATCAGTGTGGGGCCTTCTGGGGTGGAGTCATGTGACCAGAGTGGGGTCCTCTAGTGCAGTGGTCATCAACCCTGTCCTCAGGGCCCACTAACAGGCCAGGTTTTATGTATTACCTTGGGGAGATGCAGACTAGAATACTGCAATCACTGAGCAGCAAATGATATCACCTGTGATGTATTTCAGTTATCTTGCAAACCTGGCCTGTTAGTGGGCCCTGAGGACAGGGTTGATGACCACTGCTCTAGGGGGAGTCACATCTCTGGGGTGGAGTCATGTAATCAGAGTGGGGCCCTCTGGGGTGGAGTCATGTGGCCAGAGTGGTGTACTTTGGGGTGGAGTCATGTGACCAGAGTGGGGTTCTCTGGGGTGGAGTCATGTGGCCAGAGTGGTGTACTTTGGGGTGGAGTCATGTGGCCAGTGTGGGGTCCTCTGGGATGGAGTCATGTGACCAGAGTGGGGCCCTCTGGGGTGGAGTCATGTGGCCAGAGTGGTGTACTTTGGGGTGGAGTCATGTGGCCAGAGTGGGGTCCTCTGGGGTGGAGTCATGTGGCCAGAGTGGTGTACTTTGGGGTGGAGTCATGTGGCCAGTGTGGGGTCCTCTGGGATGGAGTCATGTGGCCAGAGTGGTGTACTTTGGGGTGGAGTCATGTGGCCAGTGTGGGGTCCTCTGGGATGGAGTCATGTGGCCAGAGTGGTGTACTTTGGGGTGGAGTCATGTGGCCAGTGTGGGGTCCTCTGGGATGGAGTCATGTGACCAGAGTGGGGTTCTCTGGGGTGGAGTCATGTGGCCAGAGTGGTGTACTTTGGGGTGGAGTCATGTGGCCAGTGTGGGGTCCTCTGGGATGGAGTCATGTGACCAGAGTGGGGCCCTCTGGGGTGGAGTCATGTGGCCAGAGTGGTGTACTTTGGGATGGAGTCATGTGGCCAGTGTGGTGTACTTTGGGGTGGAGTCATGTGGCCAGTGTGGGGTCCTCTGGGATGGAGTCATGTGACCAGAGTGGGGTTCTCTGGGGTGGAGTCATGTGGCCAGAGTGGTGTACTTTGGGGTGGAGTCATGTGGCCAGTGTGGGGTCCTCTGGGATGGAGTCATGTGACCAGAGTGGGGCCCTCTGGGGTGGAGTCATGTGGCCAAAGTGGTGTACTTTGGGATGGAGTCATGTGGCCAGTGTGGTGTACTTTGGGATGGAGTCATGTGGCCAGTGTGGGGTCCTCTGGGATGGAGTCATGTGGCCAGAGTGGTGTACTTTGGGGTGGAGTCATGTGGCCAGTGTGGGGTCCTCTGGGATGGAGTCATGTGACCAGAGTGGGGCCCTCTGGGGTGGAGTCATGTGGCCAGAGTGGTGTACTTTGGGACTGGAGTCATGTGGCCAGTGTGGGGTCCTCTGGGATGGAGTCATGTGGCCAGAGTGGTGTACTTTGGGGTGGAGTCATGTGGCCAGTGTGGGGTCCTCTGGGATGGAGTCATGTGACCAGAGTGGGGTTCTCTGGGGTGGAGTCATGTGGCCAGAGTGGTGTACTTTGGGGTGGAGTCATGTGGCCAGTGTGGGGTCCTCTGGGATGGAGTCATGTGACCAGAGTGGGGCCCTCTGGGGTGGAGTCATGTGGCCAGAGTGGTGTACTTTGGGGTGGAGTCATGTGGCCAGTGTGGGGTCTTCTGGGATGGAGTCATGTGACCAGAGTGGGGTTCTCTGGGGTGGAGTCATGTGGCCAGAGTGGTGTACTTTGGGGTGGAGTCATGTGGCCAGTGTGGGGTCCTCTGGGATGGAGTCATGTGACCAGAGTGGGGCCCTCTGGGGTGGAGTCATGTGGCCAGAGTGGTGTACTTTGGGGTGGAGTCATGTGGCCAGAGTGGGGTCCTCTGGGGTGGAGTCATGTGCCCAGAGTGGTGTACTTTGGGGTGGAGTCATGTGGCCAGTGTGGGGTCCTCTGGGATGGAGTCATGTGACCAGAGTGGGGCCCTCTGGGGTGGAGTCATGAGGCCATAGTGGGGCCCTCTGGGGTGGAGTCATATGATCAGTGTGGGCCTTCTGGGGTGGAGTCATGTGACCAGAGTGGGGTCCTCTAGGGGGGAGTCACATCTCTGGGGTGGAGTCATGTAATCAGAGTGGGGCCCACTGGGGTGGAGTCATGTGGCCAGAGTGGTGTACTTTGGGGTGGAGTCATGTGGCCAGGAAATTATGATGGGCCCCAGGTTGGAGAGATGACTTGGGGGCCCCTGGGTGGTGGGGGATGAGGGGCCCATGGTGTAGCACAGTGTGTGGCCCCCGGGGGCCCTCCTCTTACCGTAGCTGGGGGTGAGGGGCCCCTGGGAGGGGGTGGGGGATGTAGCACAGTGTGTGGCCCCCGGGGGCCCTCCTCTTACTGAAGCTGGGGGTAAGGGGGGTATAGCACAGTGTGTGGCCCCCGGGGGCCCTCCTCTTACCGTAGCTGGGGGTGAGGGGCCCCTGGGAGGGGGTGGGGGGATGTAGCACAGTGTGTGGCCCCCTGGGGCCCTCCTCTTACTGAAGCTGGGGGTGAGGGGGGGTATAGCACAGTGTGTGGCCCCCGGGGGCCCTCCTCTTACCGTAGCTGGGGGTAAGGGGCCCCTGGGAGGGGGTGGGGGATGTAGCACAGTGTGTGGCCCCCGGGGGCCCTCCTCTTACTGAAGCTGGGGGTGAGGGGGTATAGCACAGTGTGTGGCCCCCGGGGGCCCTGCTCTTACCGTAGCTGGGGGTGAGGCCGCTGATCTCCGCCATACTTGCTCTCTTCGCCGTCACTTCATTCCTGATGATGCCGCAGATGATGCTGATCCGGGCGCTGGTCCTGATGCAAGCCCTGGCCCCGCCCATCGATGCCGAACACCGGCCTCTCCCATCGCCGGAAATTGCCGAACGCCCGAACATGCGCCGCCATCTTGCTACACCCTGCAGACCCAGACACAGTCTCCGTACAGCCCACCGCTCGGGGTGTAGAAAGATGGAGGGGGAGAGGTCATTTTATAAACACTATAGAAAGTGTCACATAGACTGGAGGGGAGCCACAGGGACTGGAGGAGAGCCACATGGATTGGAGGGGGCCACAGGCACTGGAGGGGGCTAGAGTTGCCACCTCATACCTTTAAACCCGAACACATATGAATTACACAGGTTCTGAGGCTAATTTAATTCAGGAAAGGCACCAATTGAGTTTAATTACCACCTTAATCAGCCACAGAACCTGTGTAATTGATATGTGTTCGGTTTTAAAGGGATGAGGTGGCAACCCTAGAGGGGGCACATAGACTGGAGGGGGGCCACAGGGACTGGAGGGGGGGCACATAGAGTGGAGGGGGGCCACAGGGACTGGAGGGGGGGGGGGCACATGAACTGGAGGGGCCACAGGGACTGGAGGGGCGGCACAGGGACTGGAGGGGAGCACTCCATTGTCCCTCTGTTTCTGGTGTGGCCTCCATTTTATCTCTGTCCTGGTGTGGCCTCCATTGTCCCTCTGTTCCTGGTGTGGCCTCCATTGTCCCTCTGTCCCTGATGTGTGGCCTCCATTGTCCTTCTGTCCCTGGTGTGGCCTCCATTGTCCTTCTGTCCCTGGTGTGGCCTCCATTGTCCTTCTGTCCCTGGTGTGGCCTCCATTGTCCTTCTGTTCCTGGTGTGGCCTCCATTGTCCTTCTGTTCCTGGTGTGGCCTCCATTGTCCCTCTGTTCCTGGTGTGGCCTCCATTGTCCCTCTGTTCCTGGTGTGGCCTCCATTTTATCTCTGTCCTGGTGTGGCCTCCATTTTATCTCTGTCCTGGTGTGGCCTCCATTGTCCCTCTGTCCCTGGTGTGGCCTCCATTGTCCCTGGTGTGGCCTCCATTGTCCCTGGTGTGTCCTCCATTGTCCCTCTGTCCCTGGTGTGGCCTCCATTGTCCTTCTGTCCCTGGTGTGGCCTCCATTGTCCCTCTGTTCCTGGTGTGGCCTCCATCGTCCCTCTGTTCCTGGTGTGGCCTCCATTGTCCCTCTGTTCCTGGTGTGGCCTCCATTGTCCCTCTATTCCTGGTGTGGCCTCCATTTTATCTCTGTCCTGGTGTGGCCTCCATTGTCCCTCTGTCCCTGGTGTGGCCTCCATTGTCCCTGGTGTGTCCTCCATTGTCCCTCTGTCCCTGGTGTGGCCTCCATTGTCCTTCTGTCCCTGGTGTGGCCTCCATTGTCCCTCTGTTCCTGGTGTGGCCTCCATTGTCCCTCTGTTCCTGGTGTGGCCTCCATTGTCCCTCTGTTCCTGGTGTGGCCTCCATTTTATCTCTGTCCTGGTGTGGCCTCCATTGTCCTTCTGTCCCTGGTGTGGCCTCCATTGTCCTTCTGTCCCTGGTGTGGCCTCCATTGTCCTTCTGTCCCTGGTGTGGCCTCCATTGTCCCTCTGTCCCTGGTGTGGCCTCCATTGTCCCTCTGTCCCTGGTGTGGCCTCCATTTTATCTCTGTCCTGGTGTGGCCTCCATTGTCTCTCTGTCCCTGGTGTGGCCTCCATTGGGGTAGGGGTGTGTCCTTAACTATACACTGTGTGGAGGGGCGTGTCCTCATGTATATGTTGTGTTGATGGGTGTCCTTGGAGGCGGGGTAGGGGCGTGTCCCCATGTATATGTTGTGTTGATGGGTGTCCTTGGAGGCGGGGTAGGGACGTGTCCCCATGTATATGTTGTGTTGATGGGTGTCCTTGGAGGCGGGGTAGGGGCGTGTCCCCATGTATATGTTGTGTTGATGGGTGTCCTTGGAGGCGGGGTAGGGGCGTGTCCCCATGTATATGTTGTGTTGATGGGTGTCCTTGGAGGCGGGGTAGGGGCGTGTCCCCGTGTATATGTTGTGTTGATGGGTGTCCTTGGAGGCGGGGTAGGGGCGTGTCCTCATATTTATGTTGTGTTGATGGGTGTCCTTGGAGGCGGGACAGGGGCGTGTCCTCATTTATATGTTGTGTTGATGGGTGTCCTTGGAGGCGGGGCAGGGGCGTGTCCACATGTATATGTTGTGTTGATGGGTGTCCTTGGAGGCGGGGTAGGGGCGTGTCCTCATGTATATGTTGTGTTGATGGGTGTCCTTGGAGGCGGGGTAGGGGCGTGTCCTCATGTATATGTTGTGTTGATGGGTGTCCTTGGAGGCGAGGTAGGGGCGTGTCCTCATTTATGTTGTGTTGATGGGTGTCCTTGGAGGCGGGGCAGGGGCGTGTCCTCATGTATATGTTGTGTTGATGGGTGTCCTTGGATGCGGGGTAGGGGCGTGTCCTCATGTATATGTTGTGTTGATGGGTGTCCTTGGAGGCGGGGTAGGGGCGTATCCTCATCTATATGTCGGTCTCCAGGGGGAGGGGCATGTCTTTGGAAGGAAGAGTGACACACTTCCTGTGTCGGGGTGACACTCCTCTGGATGGAGGAGTGATGGGGACCCCCTCAGACATTGTGGGGGAGGGGGACGGTGAGCACCCTGTAGTGGTATTCTAGTTAGTAGCTGGAAAGGGGTTAAGGTTTTGCTTTGCTGTTCCCGGGATTTTTGGGCTCCGCCCACCCACCCTGTATTATAAAAAGGGGGAGGGGCCTCTGACGCCGGTGGAAGGATGTGATTGCTGCAGAGGAGGGTCTGCTGGGCCTTGCAGTCTTTCAGAGATTCTGCCTCTTCCGGATACAAAGGATTATTGTTACCAGTATCATGTGATGGTTGTGATTGGTCACGATGTAAACAACCTGTGGGGAATGAACGGCTCGCTTACTGCTGTGATCTGTAATTGGCTCACAGCAATCACATGGTACCGGCCTACCTGTACCGTGTGATCAGCTGTAACCAATCACAGTGGGCTGTTCATGAAGGGAAAGCTGAAATGATTCATTATACACTGACTTCCTCCCCCCAGGGTAGTACAGGGTTACTATGGTGACAGGAGGTCAACACCTTCCACCTGGCCAATAGTGGATAGATGGCTTGGGGGCGGGACTTTCCTCCTTCATAGTGGGTGTCACATGACGTCCTCCCAGAACACGCCCCTCGTGGGCGATCGGTCACCGTCTGTGTCCAATGACTGATCACTATACGGGCCTGCTGCCGGTACCATGTGATCCCTGTGACAATCACAGCCGGTCACATGACCGTTGTACACGACGGAAGGCTTCCATTCATGCTGTCCATTGTATACAATTGTGTTGCTAGCTGTGATTGGTCACAGTGATCACATGGTACAGACAGGGCCAATCACAGCCCATCTGTACCATGCGATTTAGCTTTGTCCAATCACAGCCCATCTGTACCATGCGATTAGCTTTGTCCAATCACAGCCCATCTGTACCATGTGATTAACTTTGGCCAATCACAGATAATCACAACAAAACAGACTGAATGAATTCATTTCATTCAGTAATAATGAAATTCACTGCAATAAGCAATCATAAAAAATTCCCGATCACTTCCCCAGAGTAGTACAATGTTACCATGGTAACACCGCATTGCTCTGGTCATAGTATGTAAAAAAAAAAAATGTAATTAGCCCCGGAAGGATTTACCCCCCTTGATGACCAGGCCACTTTTTTTGTGATACGGCACTGCGTCGCTTTCACTGACAATTGCGCGGTCGTGCGACGCTCTACACCAGGCATGTCCAAAGTCCGGCCCGCTGGCCGGTTCTGAACGGCCCGCCTGGTTCTCAGGTGTGCTGCGGGATCAGGGGAGATAAGGGCTGTCAGATGAGCCCGATCCCCTGCCGATCTGTACATCGGCACTGTGAGAAGCTCCCTCAGCTTCAAAAGTGAAAGTGCAGGGGAGTGTGCTGTGCTCTCTGCTTTCCCGGCTGAATGAGGAAACTGCAAAGGTACTTAGAAGCTAGATTTGTTTTAAAAGGGCTTTATACATGTGAGTGTCTGTCTGTATGTGTTTGTGTGCCTGTGTCTGTATGTATGTGTGTGTGTGTGTGTGTGTGTGCATGCATGTGTCTGCATGTGTGTGTATGTTACTTTTAATGCCTGTACCATCAGAACTGCTTTTGTAGGGCTTGTTTGTGAGAACTGCTGCTCCTCTGAAAAGCAATCCATGCACAGATCGCTTTTCAGAGGCATTTGACAGGCAGTAAAGCCTATACCGCAACAGTGCAATGCACACAGTTGCGGGGTAGTTTCAGCGCAGCACCATTCAGCCTGGGTATACCTCCAGCTGCAGCCACAGCATGTGTACACCCCCAGCTGCTGCCTCTGCAGGTAAAGGGGGAGAAGTTGGGGGTGATAAAAACAGCTTAACCATGTGGTTTTACTGCCCCTCCAACCTGACATGTGAACAAGCCCTTGGTTCACATCTGTGTGGCTGCATGTAAGGCACCCCGTTCATTTCAATGGGCTTCCCTACCCACAAAAATACAGGGAAAAGTCCCCGACCTTTTTTTTTTTTTTAATTGCACTGCACCAAAAGCACCCCATGTTTTCCAATGTGTGGGGTACCATTAAGAACTAACGGAACCCCTAAAGAGCAGAGCATTCATCTGTGTGTCGGGAACGAGCGCGACAAAGGCAAGAGAATTCTTGTCGGGCAGTGTATTAGTTGCTCGAACGAACACACTTAGACCGAATTTTAATGGTTCAAAGAATGTCAGGAAAAATGGTCGGCCCTCACGCATCTTCACTTCATCAAATCTGGCCCTCTTTGAAAAAAGTTTGGACACCCCTGCTCTACACAAATACCATTTATGAGATTCTTTCCCCACAAACAGAACTTTCTTTAGGTGGGATTTGATCCTCGGCTGGTTTTATTCTTTGCTCCATAAACAAAAAGAGACAATTGTGGAAAAAAAAAAAACAATATGTTTTACTTTCTGCTATAAAACATCCAATAAAAAATCAAATTTCTTCATCAATTCATTCCAATCCGTATTCCGCTACAAATCCCAATCACTGTAAATCGATCGGTTTATATATTTATTATTTTATACTAGTAATAGCGGACGATCAGCGACTTATAGCGGGACTCGGATTTACTGCCGATCATTGGATCCGACCTCCAACAATCAGCTGGTGGGATGTCACCACCGCGCATGCACAGATCGTTCGGAGGCATTATCCAACGATCAGCAAAATACAGTGACATAGTCTGATCGTCAGCTTCTGCCTCGCTCTCTCTCTATGAGCGTGCATGCTTGAGACCTCACTGATGACGTCACAGGCAGAGGGCGGGGGATTGAGACCTCACTGATGACGTCACAGGCAGAGGGCGGGGGATTGAGACTTCACTGATGACGTCACAGGCAGAGGGCGGGGGATTGAGACCTCACTGATGACGTCACAGGCAGAGGGCGGGGGATTGAGACTTCACTGATGACGTCACAGACGGAGGGCGGGGGATTGAGACTTCACCGATGACGTCACAGGCAGAGGGCGGGGGATTGAGACTTCACTGATGACATCACAGGCAAAGGGCAGGGGATTGAGACTTCACTGATGACGTCACAGGCAGAGGGCGGGGGATTGAGACTTCACTGATGACGTCACAGACGGAGGGCGGGGGATTGAGACTTCACCGATGACGTCACAGGCAGAGGGCGGGGGATTGAGACTTCACCGATGACATCACAGGCAGAGGGCAGGGGATTGAGACTTCACCGATGATGTCACAGGCAGAGGGCGGGGATTGAGACCTCACTGATGACGTCACAGGCAGAGGGCGGGGGATTGAGACTTCACCGATGACGTCACAGGCAGAGGGCGGGGGATTGAGACTTCACTGATGACATCACAGGCAAAGGGCAGGGGATTGAGACTTCACTGATGACGTCACAGGCAGAGGGCGGGGGATTGAGACTTCACTGATGACATCACAGACGGAGGGCGGGGGATTGAGACTTCACCGATGACGTCACAGGCAGAGGGCGGGGGATTGAGACTTCACTGATGACATCACAGGCAAAGGGCGGGGGATTGAGACTTCACTGATGACGTCACAGGCAGAGGGCGGGGGATTGAGACTTCACTGATGACGTCACAGACGGAGGGCGGGGATTGAGACTTCACCGATGACGTCACAGGCAGAGGGCGGGGGATTGAGACATCACCGATGACATCACAGGCAAAGGGCAGGGGATTGAGACTTCACTGATGACGTCACAGGCAGAGGGCGGGGGATTGAGACTTCACTGATGGCGTCACAGGCAGAGGGCGGGGGATTGAGACTTCACTGATGGCGTCACAGGCAGAGGGCGGGGGATTGAGACTTCACCGATGACATCACAGGCAGAGGGCGGGGGATTGAGACTTCACTGATGGCGTCACAGGCAGAGGGCGGGGGATTGAGACTTCACCGATGACGTCACAGGCAGAGGGCGGGGATTGAGACCTCACTGATGACGTCACAGGCAGAGGGCGGGGGATTGAGACTTCACTGATGACGTCACAGTCGGAGGGCGGGGGATTGAGACTTCACCGATGATGTCACAGGCAGAGGGCGGGGGATTGAGACTTCACTGATGACATCACAGGCAAAGGGCAGGGGATTGAGACTTCACTGATGACGTCACAGGCAGAGGGCAGGGGATTGAGACTTCACTGATGGCGTCACAGGCAGAGGGCAGGGGATTGAGACTTCACCGATGACATCACAGGCAGAGGGCGGGGGATTGAGACTTCACTGATGGCGTCACAGGCAGAGGGCGGGGGATTAAGACTTCACCGATGATGTCACAGGCAGAGGGCGGGGGATTGAGACTTCACCGATGACGTCACAGGCAGAGGGCGGAGGATTGAGACTTCACTGATGACATCACAGACGGAGGGCGGGGGATTGAGACTTCACTGATGACATCACAGGCAGAGGGTGGGGGATTGAGACTTCACTGATGACGTCACAGGCAGAGGGCGGGGAATTGAGACTTCACTGATGACGTCACAGACGGAGGGCGGGGGATTAAGACTTCACCGATGACGTCACAGGCAGAGGGCGGGGGATTGAGACTTCACCAATGACATCACAGGCAGAGGGCGGGGGATTGAGACTTCACTGATGACATCACAGGCAGAGGGCGGGGATTGAGACTTCACTGATGACATCACAGATGGAGGGCGGGGGATTGAGACGTCACTGATGACATCACAGGCGGAGGGCGGGGGATTGAGACTTCACTGATGACATCACAGACGGAGGGCGGGGGATTGAGACTTCACTGATGACGTCACAGGCAGAGGGCGGGGGATTGAGACTTCACTGATGACGTCACAGGCAGAGGGCGGGGGATTGAGACTTCACTGATGACGTCACAGGCAGAGGGCGGGGGATTGAGACTTCACTGATGACATCACAGATGGAGGGCGGGGGATTGAGACTTCACGGATGACGTCACAGACGGAGGGCGGGGGATTGAGACTTCACTGATGACATCACAGGCAGAGGGCGGGGGATTGAGACTTCACTGATGACATCACAGGCAGAGAGCGGGGATTGAGACTTCACAGATGACGTCACAGGCAGAGGGTGGGGGATTGAGACTTCACTGATGACATCACAGGCAGAGGGCGGGGATTGAGACTTCACTGATGACGTCACAGGCAGAGGGCGGGGATTGAGACTTCACTGATGACATCACAGACGGAGGGCGGGGGATTGAGACTTCACTGATGACGTCACAGGCGGAGGGCGGGGGATTGAGACGTCACCGATGACGTCACAGGCGGAGGGCGGGGGATTGAGACGTCACCGATGACATCACAGACAGAGGTCGGGGGATTGAGACTTCACAGGCAGAGGGCGGGGGATTGAGACTTCACTGATGACATCACAGGCAGAGGGCGGGGGATTTAGACTTCACTGATGGCATCACAGGCAGAGGGCGGGGGATTGAGACTTCACTGATGACGTCACAGGCAGAGGGCGGGGATTGAGACTTCACTGATGACGTCACAGGCGGAGGGCGGGGGATTGAGACTTCACTGATGACATCACAGGCAGAGGGCGGGGATTGAGACTTCACTGATGACGTCACAGGCAGAGGGCGGGGATTGAGACTTCACTGATGACGTCACAGACGGAGGGCGGGGGATTGAGACTTCACTGATGACATCACAGGCAGAGGGCGGGGGATTGAGACTTCACTGATGACATCACAGACAGAGGTCGGGGGATTGAGACTTCACCGATGACGTCACAGGCAGACGGCGGGGGATTGAGACTTCACCGATGACATCACAGGCAGAGGGCGGGGGATTGAGACTTCACCGATGGCATCACAGGCAGAGGGCGGGGGATTGAGACTTCACTGATGACGTCACAGGCAGAGGGCGGGGATTGAGACTTCACTGATGACGTCACAGGCAGAGGGCGGGGATTGAGACTTCACTGATGACGTCACAGACGGAGGGCGGGGGATTGAGACTTCACTGATGACATCGCAGGCAGAGGGCGGGGTTTGAGACTTCACTGATGACGTCACAGGCAGAGGGCGGGGATTGAGACTTCACTGATGACGTCACAGACGGAGGACGGAGGATTGAGACATTTTAGGTGTGTTGCAGGACGGTGGAAGTTGAGTGAAGTCTCGCGCATGCGCACACAGAGAGCGAGGGAGAAGATGACCATCAGACTCCTCCTCTGTACTTTGCTGATCGTTGGATAATGCCTCTGACAATCCACGCATGCGCAGTGGTGACGTCAAACCAGCTGATCGTTGGAGGTCTGATCCAATGATCGGCATTAATTGACAGAACATCGGGGACAAGGTTATCCAGCGCCCAGGGCAAACATCCCAAACTGCCAACCCCCCTCCCCCGTTCATAAGGGATCCTACTCCCAGCAGTCACTACTCCTATCAGCACCCCCAATCCCTACAGTAGACCATTGTGCCCCTCCCCCTGGTGGCGGACAATCACACACTCTGTGGTGACCAGTGATAATAATATGCACTGTCACTGCACTAATGACACTACATGAGGGGGGAGTCCTTTTTCACTGTATGGGAGGGGCTTGTACTAGGGGAAGGCATTGATTGGTGGAACATCGGTGAAGCACATCTGATCTGAGGGGGAGGGGTGCCCTATAGATGAGCCCCGCCCCCCATTCTCCATAGAACACACATAACAATCGGTAAAACAAAGGACATGGACGGCGGTCACGTGATGTCTGTGTCAGTGTCCCGTCAGATTAGGCGACCCGTCAGCATGTGTAACGGTAGTGACGTTACATCCCCGCCATCTTTCTACACCCCGCACCCTCCCACAAGTAAGGATCCAGTGAGAATGGGGTGAGCGGACATCTTGGCACACCCACCGGAGTTTTACATTTTACACTTATTTATAACAGTAAAGTGAGATTCTGTCGTGACATACAGGACTTGCACCTCCGTCTGAATGTTTACTCCCCCGACACCTCCAAACCCCGCCCACCATGTCTGAGCGAGGCCGGAGAGGAGGGCACTGCGCAGGCGCGAGGCGGGAACTCCGGTGGGCGGGGCTGGCGAAGGATTGATCGGGGAAAGAAGATGGCGGCCGCCAGGTAGCGGGAAACCGGAGAGACCGGCAATGTAACGTCTACCGCCCCCCTCCCCACCGGAGACTGTCAGCCCCTCCCCACTCACCTGACTGTTACCCCTGACAACAGCCCCTCCCCCCTCACCTGACTGTTACCCCTGACAACAGCCCCTCACCTGACTGTTACCCCTGACAACATCCCCTCCTCCCCCCTCACCTGACTGTTACCCCTGACAACATCCCCTCCCCCCCACACCTGACTGTTACCCCTGACAACAGCCCCTCCTCCCCCCTCACCTGACTGTTACCCCTGACAACAGCCCCTCCTCCCCCCTCACCTGACTGTTACCCCTGACAACATCCCCTCCTCCCCCCTCACCTGACTGTTACCCCTGACAACAGCCCCTCCTCCCCCCTCACCTGACTGTTACCCCTGACAACAGCCCCTCCCCCCTCACCTGACTGTTACCCCTGACAACAGCCCCTCCCCCCCTCACCTGACTGTTACCCCTGACAACATCCCCTCCTCCCCCCTCACCTGACTGTTACCCCTGACAACATCCCCTCCCCCCCACACCTGACTGTTACCCCTGACAACAGCCCCTCCTCCCCCCTCACCTGACTGTTACCCCTGACAACAGCCCCTCCTCCCCCCTCACCTGACTGTTACCCCTGACAACATCCCCTCCTCACCTGACTGTTACCCCTGACAACATCCCCTCCTCCCCCTCACCTGACTGTTACCCCTGACAACAGCCCCTCCTCCCCCCTCACCTGACTGTTACCCCTGACAACAGCCCCTCCTCCCCCCTCACCTGACTGTTACCCCTGACAACAGCCCCTCCTCCCCCCTCACCTGACTGTTACCCCTGACAACAGCCCCTCCCCCCCCTCACCTGACTGTTACCCCTGACAACAGCCCCTCCTCCCCCCTCACCTGACTGTTACCCCTGACAACAGCCCCTCCTCCCCCTCACCTGACTGTTACCCCTGACAACAGCCCCTCCTCCCCCCTCACCTGACTGTTACCCCTGACAACAGCCCCTCCTCCCCCCTCACCTGACTGTTACCCCTGACAACAGCCCCTCCTCCCCCCTCACCTGACTGTTACCCCTGACAACAGCCCCTCCTCCCCCCTCACCTGACTGTTACCCCTGACAACAGCCCCCCTCCCCCCCTCACCTGACTGTTACCCCTGACAACAGCCCCTCCTCCCCCCCTCACCTGACTGTTACCCCTGACAACAGCCCCTCCTCCCCCCCTCACCTGACTGTTACCCCTGACAACAGCCCCTCCTCCCCCCCTCACCTGACTGTTACCCCTGACAACAGCCCCTCCTCCCCCCCTCACCTGACTGTTACCCCTGACAACAGCCCCTCCTCCCCCCCTCACCTGACTGTTACCCCTGACAACAGCCCCTCCTCCCCCCTCACCTGACTGTTACCCCTGACAACAGCCCCTCCTCCCCCCTCACCTGACTGTTACCCCTGACAACAGCCCCTCCCCCCTCACCTGACCGTTACCCCTGACAACAGCCCCTCCTCCCCCTTACCTGACAACAGCCCCTCCTCCCCCTTACCTGACTGTTACCCCTGACAACAGCCCCTCCCCCCCCCCTCACCTGACTGTTACCCCTGACAACAGCCCCTCCCCCCCTCACCTGACTGTTACCCCTGACAACAGCCCCTCCTCCCCCCCTCACCTGACTGTTACCCCTGACAACAGCCCCTCCTCCCCCCCCTCACCTGACTGTTACCCCTGACAACAGCCCCTCCTCCCCCCTCACCTGACTGTTACCCCTGACAACATCCCCTCCTCCCCCCCTCACCTGACTGTTACCCCTGACAACAGCCCCTCCCCCCTCACCTGACCGTTACCCCTGACAACAGCCCCTCCTCCCCCTTACCTGACAACAGCCCCTCCTCCCCCTTACCTGACTGTTACCCCTGACAACAGCCCCTCCCCCCCCTCACCTGACTGTTACCCCTGACAACAGCCCCTCCTCCCCCCCTCACCTGACTGTTACCCCTGACAACAGCCCCTCCTCCCCCCCTCACCTGACTGTTACCCCTGACAACAGCCCCTCCTCCCCCCTCACCTGACTGTTACCCCTGACAACATCCCCCCCTCACCTGACTGTTACCCCTGACAACATCCCCTCCTCCCCCCTCACCTGACTGTTACCCCTGACAACATCCCCTCCTCCCCCCCTCACCTGACTGTTACCCCTGACAACATCCCCTCCTCCCCCCCTCACCTGACTGTTACCCCTGACAACATCCCCTCCTCCCCCCTCACCTGACTGTTACCCCTGACAACATCCCCTCCTCCCCCCCTCACCTGACTGTTACCCCTGACAACATCCCCTCCTCCCCCTCACCTGACTGTTACCCCTGACAACATCCCCTCCTCCCCCTCACCTGACTGTTACCCCTGACAACATCCCCTCTTCCCCCCTCACCTGACTGTTACCCCTGACAACAGCCCCTCCCCCCCCCTCACCTGACTGTTACCCCTGACAACAGCCCCTCCCCCCCCCTCACCTGACTGTTACCCCTGACAACAGCCCCTCCCCCCCTCACCTGACTGTTACCCCTGACAACAGCCCCTCCCCCCTCACCTGACTGTTACCCCTGACAACAGCCCCTCCCCCCTCACCTGACTGTTACCCCTGACAACAGCCCCTCCCCCCTCACCTTACTGTTACCCCTGACAACAGCCTCTCCCCCCTCACCTGACTGTTACCCCTGACAACAGCCCCTCCTCCCCCCCTCACCTGACTGTTACCCCTGACAACAGCCCCTCCTCCCCCCCTCACCTGACTGTTACCCCTGACAACAGCCCCTCCTCCCCCCCCTCACCTGACTGTTACCCCTGGCAATAGCCCCTCCTCCCCCTCTCACCTGACTATTACCCCTGACAACATCCCCTCCCACACCTGACTGTTACCCCTGACAACATCCCCTCCTCCCCACACCTGACTGTTACCCCTGACAACATCCCCTCCCACCCTCACCTGACTGTTACCCCTGACAACAGCCCCTCCTCCCCCTCACCTGACTGTTACCCCTGACAACAGCCCCTCCTCCCCCTCACCTGACTGTTACCCCTGACAACAGCCCCTCCTCCCCCTCACCTGACTGTTACCCCTGACAACAGCCCCTCCTCCCCCTCACCTGACTGTTACCCCTGACAACATCCCCTCCTCCCCCTCAGCTGACTGTTACCCTGACAACAGCCCCTCCTCCCCCTCACCTGACTGTTACCCCTGACAACAGCCCCTCCTCCCCCTCACCTGACTGTTACCCCTGACAACAGCCCCTCCTCCCCCTCACCTGACTGTTACCCCTGACAACATCCCCTCCCCCCCTCACCTGACTGTTACCCCTGACAATATCCCCTCCCCCCCTCACCTGACTGTTACCCCTGACAATATCCCCTCCCCCCCTCACCTGACTGTTACCCCTGACAACATCCCCTCCTCCCCCCTCACCTGACTGTTACCCTTGACAACAGCCCCTCCCCCCTCACCTGACTGTTACCCTTGACAACAGCCCCTCCCCCCTCACCTGACTGTTACCCTTGACAACAGCCCCTCCCCCCTCACCTGACTGTTACCCTTGACAACAGCCCCTCCCCCTCACCTGACTGTTACCCTTGACAACAGCCCCTCCCCCCTCACCTGACTGTTACCCCTGACAACAGCCCCTCCCCCCTCACCTGACTGTTACCCCTGACAACAGCCCCCCCTCCCCCCTCACCTGACTGTTACCCCTGACAACAGCCCCCCTCCCCCTCACCTGACTGTTACCCCTGACAACAGCCCCTCCTCCCCCCCTCACCTGACTGTTACCCCTGACAACAGCCCCTCCTTCCCCCTCACCTGACTGTTACCCCTGACAACAGCCCCTCCTCCCCCCCTCACCTGACTGTTACCCCTGACAACAGCCCCTCCTCCCCCCCTCACCTGACTGTTACCCCTGACAACAGCCCCTCCTCCCCCCTCACCTGACTGTTACCCCTGACAACAGCCCCTCCTCCCCCCTCACCTGACCGTTACCCCTGACAACAGCCCCTCCTCCCCTTACCTGACAACAGCCCCTCCCCCCCCTCACCTGACTGTTACCCCTGACAACAGCCCCTCCCCCCCCTCACCTGACTGTTACCCCTGACAACAGCCCCTCCTCCCCCCCTCACCTGACTGTTACCCCTCACCTGACTGTTACCCCTGACAACAGCCCCTCCTCCCCCCTCACCTGACTGTTACCCCTGACAACATCCCCCCCTCACCTGACTGTTACCCCTGACAATATCCCCTCCTCCCCCCTCACCTGACTGTTACCCCTGACAACATCCCCTCCTCCCCCCTCACCTGACTGTTACCCCTGACAACATCCCCTCCTCCCCCCTCACCTGACTGTTACCCCTGACAACATCCCCTCCTCCCCCCTCACCTGACTGTTACCCCTGACAACATCCCCTCCTCCCCCCTCACCTGACTGTTACCCCTGACAACATCCCCTCCTCCCCCCCTCACCTGACTGTTACCCCTGACAACATCCCCTCCTCCCCCCCTCACCTGACTGTTACCCCTGACAACATCCCCTCCTCCCCCCCTCACCTGACTGTTACCCCTGACAACATCCCCTCCTCCCCCTCACCTGACTGTTACCCCTGACAACAGCCCCTCCCCCCTCACCTGACTGTTACCCCTGACAACAGCCCCTCCCCCCCCCTCACCTGACTGTTACCCCTGACAACAGCCCCTCCCCCCCTCACCTGACTGTTACCCCTGACAACAGCCCCTCCCCCCTCACCTGACTGTTACCCCTGACAACAGCCCCTCCCCCCTCACCTTACTGTTACCCCTGACAACAGCCTCTCCCCCCTCACCTGACTGTTACCCCTGACAACAGCCCCTCCTCCCCCCCTCACCTGACTGTTACCCCTGACAACAGCCCCTCCTCCCCCCCTCACCTGACTGTTACCCCTGGCAATAGCCCCTCCTCCCCCTCTCACCTGACTATTACCCCTGACAACATCCCCTCCCACACC
The DNA here is from genome assembly GCA_029206835.1 of Rana muscosa. NCBI lineage: Eukaryota > Metazoa > Chordata > Amphibia > Anura > Ranidae > Rana > Rana muscosa. The sequence continues at coordinate 1,745,924 of JARGYO010005627.1, forward strand.
TGACTGTTACCCCTGACAACATCCCCTCCTCCCCACACCTGACTGTTACCCCTGACAACATCCCCTCCCACCCTCACCTGACTGTTACCCCTGACAACAGCCCCTCCTCCCCCTCACCTGACTGTTACCCCTGACAACAGCCCCTCCTCCCCCTCACCTGACTGTTACCCCTGACAACAGCCCCTCCTCCCCCTCACCTGACTGTTACCCCTGACAACATCCCCTCCTCCCCCTCAGCTGACTGTTACCCTGACAACAGCCCCTCCTCCCCCTCACCTGACTGTTACCCCTGACAACAGCCCCTCCTCCCCCTCACCTGACTGTTACCCCTGACAACAGCCCCTCCTCCCCCTCACCTGACTGTTACCCCTGACAACATCCCCTCCCCCCCTCACCTGACTGTTACCCCTGACAATATCCCCTCCCCCCCTCACCTGACTGTTACCCCTGACAATATCCCCTCCCCCCCTCACCTGACTGTTACCCCTGACAACATCCCCTCCTCCCCCCTCACCTGACTGTTACCCTTGACAACAGCCCCTCCCCCCTCACCTGACTGTTACCCTTGACAACAGCCCCTCCCCCCTCACCTGACTGTTACCCTTGACAACAGCCCCTCCCCCCTCACCTGACTGTTACCCTTGACAACAGCCCCTCCCCCTCACCTGACTGTTACCCTTGACAACAGCCCCTCCCCCCTCACCTGACTGTTACCCCTGACAACAGCCCCTCCCCCCTCACCTGACTGTTACCCCTGACAACAGCCCCCCCTCCCCCCTCACCTGACTGTTACCCCTGACAACAGCCCCCCTCCCCCTCACCTGACTGTTACCCCTGACAACAGCCCCTCCTCCCCCCCTCACCTGACTGTTACCCCTGACAACAGCCCCTCCTTCCCCCTCACCTGACTGTTACCCCTGACAACAGCCCCTCCTCCCCCCCTCACCTGACTGTTACCCCTGACAACAGCCCCTCCTCCCCCCCTCACCTGACTGTTACCCCTGACAACAGCCCCTCCTCCCCCCTCACCTGACTGTTACCCCTGACAACAGCCCCTCCTCCCCCCTCACCTGACCGTTACCCCTGACAACAGCCCCTCCTCCCCTTACCTGACAACAGCCCCTCCCCCCCCTCACCTGACTGTTACCCCTGACAACAGCCCCTCCCCCCCCTCACCTGACTGTTACCCCTGACAACAGCCCCTCCTCCCCCCCTCACCTGACTGTTACCCCTGACAACAGCCCCTCCTCCCCCCCTCACCTGACTGTTACCCCTGACAACAGCCCCTCCTCCCCCCTCACCTATCCCCCCCTCACCTGACTGTTACCCCTGACAATATCCCCTCCTCCCCCCTCACCTGACTGTTACCCCTGACAACATCCCCTCCTCCCCCCTCACCTGACTGTTACCCCTGACAACATCCCCTCCTCCCCCCTCACCTGACTGTTACCCCTGACAACATCCCCTCCTCCCCCCTCACCTGACTGTTACCCCCTGACAACATCCCCTCCTCCCCCCCTCACCTGACTGTTACCCCTGACAACATCCCCTCCTCCCCCCCTCACCTGACTGTTACCCCTGACAACATCCCCTCCTCCCCCCCTCACCTGACTGTTACCCCTGACAACATCCCCTCCTCCCCCTCACCTGACTGTTACCCCTGACAACATCCCCTCCTCCCCCTCACCTGACTGTTACCCCTGACAACAGCCCCTCCCCCCCTCACCTGACTGTTACCCCTGACAACAGCCCCTCCCCCCCCTCACCTGACTGTTACCCCTGACAACAGCCCCTCCCCCCCTCACCTGACTGTTACCCCTGACAACAGCCCCTCCCCCCTCACCTGACTGTTACCCCTGACAACAGCCCCTCCCCCCCTCACCTTACTGTTACCCCCTGACAACAGCCTCTCCCCCCTCACCTGACTGTTACCCCTGACAACAGCCCCTCCTCCCCCCCTCACCTGACTGTTACCCCTGACAACAGCCCCTCCTCCCCCCCCCTCACCTGACTGTTACCCCTGGCAATAGCCCCTCCTCCCCCTCTCACCTGACTATTACCCCTGACAACATCCCCTCCCACACCTGACTGTTACCCCTGACAACATCCCCTCCTCCCCACACCTGACTGTTACCCCTGACAACATCCCCTCCCCCCCTCACCTGACTGTTAACCCTGACAACATCCCCTCCTCCCCACACCTGACTGTTACCCCTGACAACATCCCCTCCTCCCCCTCACCTGACTGTTACCCTGACAACAGCCCCTCCTCCCCCTCACCTGACTGTTACCCCTGACAACAGCCCCTCCTCCCCCTCACCTGACTGTTACCCCTGACAACAGCCCCTCCTCCCCCTCACCTGACTGTTACCCCTGACAACATCCCCTCCCCCCCTCACCTGACTGTTACCCCTGACAATATCCCCCTCCCCCCCCTCACCTGACTGTTACCCCCTGACAACAGCCCCTCCTCCCCCCTCACCTGACTGTTACCCCTTGACAACAGCCCCCTCCCCCCCTCACCCTGACTGTTACCCTTGACAACAGCCCCTCCCCCCCTCACCTGACTGTTACCCCTGACAACAGCCCCTCCTCCCCCCCTCACCTGACTGTTACCCCTGACAACAGCCCCTCCTCCCCCCTCACCTGACTGTTACCCCTGACAACAGCCCCTCCTCCCCCCTCACCTGACTGTTACCCCTGACAACAGCCCCTCCTCCCCCCTCACCTGACTGTTACCCCCTGACAACAGCCCCTCCCCCCCTCACCTGACCGTTACCCCCTGACAACAGCCCCTCCTCCCCCCTTACCTGACTGTTACCCCCTGACAACAGCCCCTCCTCCCCCCCCCCCCTCACCTGACTGTTACCCCTGACAACAGCCCCTCCTCCCCCCCCTCACCTGACTGTTACCCCTGACAACAGCCCCTCCTCCCCCCCCTCACCTGACTGTTACCCCCTGACAACATCCCCCCCCTCACCTGACTGTTACCCCTGACAATATCCCCTCCTCCCCCCTCACCTGACTGTTACCCCTGACAACATCCCCTCCTCCCCCCTCACCTGACTGTTACCCCTGACAACATCCCCTCCTCCCCCCTCACCTGACTGTTACCCCTGACAACATCCCCTCCTCCCCCCCTCACCTGACTGTTACCCCTGACAACATCCCCTCCTCACCTGACTGTTACCCCTGACAACAGCCCCTCCCCCCTCACCTGACTGTTACCCCTGACAACAGCCCCTCCCCCCCCCTCACCTGACTGTTACCCCTGACAACAGCCCCTCCCCCCCCTCACCTGACTGTTACCCCTGACAACAGCCCCTCCCCCCCTCACCTGACTGTTACCCCTGACAACAGCCCCTCCCCCCTCACCTGACTGTTACCCCCTGACAACAGCCCCTCCCCCCTCACCTGACTGTTACCCCCTGACAACAGCCTCTCCCCCCTCACCTGACTGTTACCCCTGACAACAGCCCCCTCCTCCCCCCCTCACCTGACTGTTACCCCTGACAACAGCCCCCCCCCCCCTCACCTGACTGTTACCCCTGACAACAGCCCCTCCTCCCCCCTCACCTGACTGTTACCCCTGACAACAGCCCCTCCTCCCCCCTCACCTGACTGTTACCCCTGATAACATCCCCTCCCACACCTGACTGTTACCCCTGACAACATCCCCTCAACTGACTGTTACCCCTGACAACATCCCCTCCTCCCCCCTCACCTGACTGTTAACCCTGACAACAGCCCCTCCTCCCCCCTCACCTGACTGTTACCCCTGACAACAGCCTCTCGTCCCCCCCTCACCTGACTGTTACCCCTGACAACAGCCCCTCCTCCCCCCCTCACCTGACTGTTACCCCTGACAACAGCCCCTCCTTCCCCCTCACCTGACTGTTACCCCTGACAACAGCCCCTCCTCCCCCCCTCACCTGACTGTTACCCCTGACAACAGCCCCTCCTCCCCCCCTCACCTGACTGTTACCCCTGACAACAGCCCCTCCTCCCCCCTCACCTGACTGTTACCCCTGACAACAGCCCCTCCTCCCCCCTCACCTGACCGTTACCCCTGACAACAGCCCCTCCTCCCCTTACCTGACAACAGCCCCTCCCCCCCCTCACCTGACTGTTACCCCTGACAACAGCCCCTCCCCCCCCCTCACCTGACTGTTACCCCTGACAACAGCCCCTCCTCCCCCCCTCACCTGACTGTTACCCCTGACAACAGCCCCTCCTCCCCCCCCTCACCTGACTGTTACCCCTGACAACAGCCCCTCCTCCCCCCTCACCTGACTGTTACCCCTGACAACATCCCCCCCTCACCTGACTGTTACCCCTGACAATATCCCCTCCTCCCCCCTCACCTGACTGTTACCCCTGACAACATCCCCTCCTCCCCCCTCACCTGACTGTTACCCCTGACAACATCCCCTCCTCCCCCCTCACCTGACTGTTACCCCTGACAACATCCCCTCCTCCCCCCCTCACCTGACTGTTACCCCTGACAACATCCCCTCCTCCCCCCTCACCTGACTGTTACCCCTGACAACATCCCCTCCTCCCCCCCTCACCTGACTGTTACCCCTGACAACATCCCCTCCTCCCCCCCTCACCTGACTGTTACCCCTGACAACATCCCCTCCTCCCCCTCACCTGACTGTTACCCCTGACAACATCCCCTCCTCCCCCTCACCTGACTGTTACCCCTGACAACAGCCCCTCCCCCCTCACCTGACTGTTACCCCTGACAACAGCCCCTCCCCCCCCCTCACCTGACTGTTACCCCTGACAACAGCCCCTCCCCCCCTCACCTGACTGTTACCCCTGACAACAGCCCCTCCCCCCTCACCTGACTGTTACCCCTGACAACAGCCCCTCCCCCCTCACCTTACTGTTACCCCTGACAACAGCCTCTCCCCCCTCACCTGACTGTTACCCCTGACAACAGCCCCTCCTCCCCCCCTCACCTGACTGTTACCCCTGACAACAGCCCCTCCTCCCCCCCCTCACCTGACTGTTACCCCTGGCAATAGCCCCTCCTCCCCCTCTCACCTGACTATTACCCCTGACAACATCCCCTCCCACACCTGACTGTTACCCCTGACAACATCCCCTCCTCCCCACACCTGACTGTTACCCCTGACAACATCCCCTCCCCCCCTCACCTGACTGTTAACCCTGACAACATCCCCTCCTCCCCACACCTGACTGTTACCCCTGACAACATCCCCTCCTCCCCCTCACCTGACTGTTACCCTGACAACAGCCCCTCCTCCCCCTCACCTGACTGTTACCCCTGACAACAGCCCCTCCTCCCCCTCACCTGACTGTTACCCCTGACAACAGCCCCTCCTCCCCCTCACCTGACTGTTACCCCTGACAACATCCCCTCCCCCCCTCACCTGACTGTTACCCCCTGACAATATCCCCTCCCCCCCTCACCTGACTGTTACCCCTGACAACAGCCCCTCCTCCCCCCCTCACCTGACTGTTTACCCTTGACAACAGCCCCTCCCCCCCTCACCTGACTGTTACCCTTGACAACAGCCCCTCCCCCCTCACCTGACTGTTACCCCTGACAACAGCCCCTCCTCCCCCCCTCACCTGACTGTTACCCCTGACAACAGCCCCTCCTCCCCCCTCACCTGACTGTTACCCCTGACAACAGCCCCTCCTCCCCCCTCACCTGACTGTTACCCCTGACAACAGCCCCTCCTCCCCCCTCACCTGACTGTTACCCCTGACAACAGCCCCTCCCCCCTCACCTGACCGTTACCCCCTGACAACAGCCCCTCCTCCCCCTTACCTGACTGTTACCCCTGACAACAGCCCCTCCTCCCCCCCCCCCCTCACCTGACTGTTACCCCTGACAACAGCCCCTCCTCCCCCCCCTCACCTGACTGTTACCCCTGACAACAGCCCCTCCTCCCCCCTCACCTGACTGTTACCCCTGACAACATCCCCCCCTCACCTGACTGTTACCCCTGACAATATCCCCTCCTCCCCCCTCACCTGACTGTTACCCCTGACAACATCCCCTCCTCCCCCCTCACCTGACTGTTACCCCTGACAACATCCCCTCCTCCCCCCTCACCTGACTGTTACCCCTGACAACATCCCCTCCTCCCCCCCTCACCTGACTGTTACCCCTGACAACATCCCCTCCTCACCTGACTGTTACCCCTGACAACAGCCCCTCCCCCCTCACCTGACTGTTACCCCTGACAACAGCCCCTCCCCCCCCCTCACCTGACTGTTACCCCTGACAACAGCCCCTCCCCCCCTCACCTGACTGTTACCCCTGACAACAGCCCCTCCCCCCCTCACCTGACTGTTACCCCTGACAACAGCCCCTCCCCCCTCACCTGACTGTTACCCCTGACAACAGCCCCTCCCCCCTCACCTGACTGTTACCCCTGACAACAGCCTCTCCCCCCTCACCTGACTGTTACCCCTGACAACAGCCCCTCCTCCCCCCCTCACCTGACTGTTACCCCTGACAACAGCCCCCCCCCCTCACCTGACTGTTACCCCTGACAACAGCCCCTCCTCCCCCCTCACCTGACTGTTACCCCTGACAACAGCCCCTCCTCCCCCCTCACCTGACTGTTACCCCTGATAACATCCCCTCCCACACCTGACTGTTACCCCTGACAACATCCCCTCAACTGACTGTTACCCCTGACAACATCCCCTCCTCCCCCCTCACCTGACTGTTAACCCTGACAACAGCCCCTCCTCCCCCCTCACCTGACTGTTACCCCTGACAACAGCCTCTCGTCCCCCCCTCACCTGACTGTTACCCCTGACAACAGCCCCTCGTCCCCCCCTCACCTGACTGTTACCCCCTGACAACAGCCCCTCCTCAAACCTCACCTGACTGTTACCCCTGACAAAAGCCCCTCCTCCCCCCCCTCACCTGACTGTTACCCCTGACAACAGCCCCTCCTCCCCCCTCACCTGACTGTTACCCCTGACAACAGCCCCTCCTCCCCCCTCACCTGACTGTTACCCCTGACAACAGCCCCTCCCCCCTCACCTGACTGTTACCCTTGACAACAGCCCCTCCCCCCTCACCTGTTACCCTTGACAACAGCCCCTCCCCCCTCACCTGACTGTTACCCCTGACAACAGCCCCTCCTCCCCCCCCTCACCTGACTGTTACCCCTGACAACAGCCCCTCCTCCCCCCCCTCACCTGACTGTTACCCCTGACAACAGCCCCTCCTCCCCCCTCACCTGACTGTTACCCCTGACAACATCCCCCCCTCACCTGACTGTTACCCCTGACAACATCCCCTCCTCCCCCCTCACCAGACTGTTACCCCTGACAACATCCCCTCCTCCCCCCCTCACCTGACTGTTACCCCTGACAACAGCCCCTCCTCCCCCCCTCACCTGACTGTTACCCCTGACAACAGCCCCACACCTGACTGTTACCCCTGACAACAGCCCCACACCTGACTGTTACCCCTGACAACAGCCCCACACCTGACTGTTACCCCTGACAACAGCCCCACACCTGACTGTTACCCCTGACAACAGCCCCACACCTGACTGTTACCCCTGACAACAGCCCCACACCTGACTGTTACCCCTGACAACATCCCCTCCCCCCCTCGCCTGACTGTTACCCCTGACAACAGCCCCTCCCCCCCTCACCTGACTGTTACCCCTGACAACAGCCCCTCCCCCCTCACCTGACTGTTACCCCTGACAACAGCCCCTCCCCCTCACCTGACTGTTAATCCTGACAACAGCCCCTCCTCCCCCCTCACCTGACTGTTACCCCTGACAACAGCCCCTCCTCCCCCCTCACCTGACTGTTACCCCTGACAACAGCCCCTCCCCCCTCACCTGACCGTTACCCCTGACAACAGCCCCTCCTCCCCCTCACCTGAATGTTACCCCTGACAACAGCCCCTCCTCCCCCCTCACCTGACTGTTACCCCTGACAACAGCCCCTCCTCCCTCCTCACCTGACTGTTACCCCTGACAACATCCCCTCCTCCCCCCTCACCTGACTGTTACCCCTAACAACAGCCCCTCCTCCCCCCTCACCTGACTGTTACCCCCTGACAACAGCCCCTCCTCCCCCTCACCTGACTGTTACCCCTGACAACAGCCCCTCCTCCCCCTCACCTGACTGTTACCCGTGACAACAGCCCCTCCTCCCCCTCACCTGACTGTTACCCCTGACAACATCCCCTCCCCCCCTCACCTGACTGTTACCCCTGACAATATCCCCTCCCCCCCTCACCTGACTGTTACCCCTGACAACAGCCCCTCCTCCCCCCTCACCTGACTGTTTACCCTTGACAACAGCCCCTCCCCCCCTCACCTGACTGTTACCCTTGACAACAGCCCCTCCCCCCTCACCTGACTGTTACCCCTGACAACAGCCCCTCCTCCCCCCCTCACCTGACTGTTACCCCTGACAACAGCCCCTCCTCCCCCCTCACCTGACTGTTACCCCTGACAACAGCCCCTCCTCCCCCCTCACCTGACTGTTACCCCTGACAACAGCCCCTCCTCCCCCCTCACCTGACTGTTACCCCTGACAACAGCCCCTCCCCCCTCACCTGACCGTTACCCCTGACAACAGCCCCTCCTCCCCCTTACCTGACTGTTACCCCTGACAACAGCCCCTCCTCCCCCCCCTCACCTGACTGTTACCCCTGACAACAGCCCCTCCTCCCCCCCTCACCTGACTGTTACCCCTGACAACAGCCCCTCCTCCCCCCTCACCTGACTGTTACCCCTGACAACATCCCCCCCTCACCTGACTGTTACCCCTGACAATATCCCCTCCTCCCCCCTCACCTGACTGTTACCCCTGACAACATCCCCTCCTCCCCCCTCACCTGACTGTTACCCCTGACAACATCCCCTCCTCCCCCCTCACCTGACTGTTACCCCTGACAACATCCCCTCCTCCCCCCCTCACCTGACTGTTACCCCTGACAACATCCCCTCCTCACCTGACTGTTACCCCTGACAACATCCCCTCCTCCCCCTCACCTGACTGTTACCCCTGACAACATCCCCTCCTCCCCCTCACCTGACTGTTACCCCTGACAACATCCCCTCTTCCCCCCTCACCTGACTGTTACCCCTGACAACAGCCCCTCCCCCCCCTCACCTGACTGTTACCCCTGACAACAGCCCCTCCCCCCCTCACCTGACTGTTACCCCTGACAACAGCCCCTCCCCCCCTCACCTGACTGTTACCCCTGACAACAGCCCCTCCCCCTCACCTGACTGTTACCCCTGACAACAGCCCCTCCCCCCTCACCTGACTGTTACCCCTGACAACAGCCTCTCCCCCCTCACCTGACTGTTACCCCTGACAACAGCCCCTCCTCCCCCCCTCACCTGACTGTTACCCCTGACAACAGCCCCCCCCCCCCTCACCTGACTGTTACCCCTGACAACAGCCCCTCCTCCCCCCTCACCTGACTGTTACCCCTGACAACAGCCCCTCCTCCCCCCTCACCTGACTGTTACCCCTGATAACATCCCCTCCCACACCTGACTGTTACCCCTGACAACATCCCCTCAACTGACTGTTACCCCTGACAACATCCCCTCCTCCCCCCTCACCTGACTGTTAACCCTGACAACAGCCCCTCCTCCCCCCTCACCTGACTGTTACCCCTGACAACAGCCCCTCGTCCCCCCCTCACCTGACTGTTACCCCTGACAACAGCCCCTCGTCCCCCCCTCACCTGACTGTTACCCCTGACAACAGCCCCTCCTCCCCCCTCACCTGACTGTTACCCCTGACAAAAGCCCCTCCTCCCCCCCCTCACCTGACTGTTACCCCTGACAACAGCCCCTCCTCCCCCCTCACCTGACTGTTACCCCTGACAACAGCCCCTCCTCCCCCCTCACCTGACTGTTACCCCTGACAACAGCCCCTCCCCCCTCACCTGACTGTTACCCTTGACAACAGCCCCTCCCCCCTCACCTGTTACCCTTGACAACAGCCCCTCCCCCCTCACCTGACTGTTACCCCTGACAACAGCCCCTCCTCCCCCCCCTCACCTGACTGTTACCCCTGACAACAGCCCCTCCTCCCCCCCCCTCACCTGACTGTTACCCCTGACAACAGCCCCTCCTCCCCCCCCTCACCTGACTGTTACCCCTGACAACAGCCCCTCCTCCCCCCTCACCTGACTGTTACCCCTGACAACATCCCCCCCTCACCTGACTGTTACCCCTGACAACATCCCCTCCTCCCCCCTCACCTGACTGTTACCCCTGACAACATCCCCTCCTCCCCCCTCACCAGACTGTTACCCCTGACAACATCCCCTCCTCCCCCCCTCACCTGACTGTTACCCCTGACAACAGCCCCTCCTCCCCCCCCTCACCTGACTGTTACCCCTGACAACAGCCCCTCCTCCCCCCCCTCACCTGACTGTTACCCCTGACAACAGCCCCTCCTCCCTCACCTGACTGTTACCCTTGACAACAGCCCCTCACCTGACTGTTACCCTTGACAACAGCCCCTCCCCCCTCACCTGACTGTTACCCCTGACAACAGCCCCCCTCCCCCTCACCTGACTGTTACCCCTGACAACAGCCCCTCCTCCCCCCTCACCTGACTGTTACCCCTGACAACAGCCCCTCCTCCCCCCTCACCTGACTGTTACCCCTGACAACAGCCCCTCCTCCCCCCTCACCTGACTGTTACCCCTGACAACATCCCCTCCTCCCCCCTCACCTGACTGTTACCCCTGACAACATCCCCTCCTCCCCCTCACCTGACTGTTACCCCTGACAACAGCCCCTCCTCCCCCTTACCTGACTGTTACCCCTGACAACAGCCCCTCCTCCCCCCCTCCTCACCTGACTGTTACCCCTGACAACAGCCCCTCCCCCCTCACCTGACTGTTACCCCTGACAACAGCCCCACACCTGACTGTTACCCCTGACAACATCCCCTCCCCCCCCTCACCTGACTGTTACCCCTGACAACAGCCTCTCCCCCCTCACCTGACTGTTATCCCTGACAACAGCCCCTCCTCCCCCCCTCACCTGACTGTTACCCCTGACAACAGCCCCTCCTCCCCCCCCTCACCTGACTGTTACCCCTGGCAATAGCCCCTCCTCCCCCTCTCACCTGACTATTACCCCTGACAACATCCCCTCCCACACCTGACTGTTACCCCTGACAACATCCCCTCCTCCCCCCCTCACCTGACTGTTACCCCTGACAACAGCCCCTCCTCCCCCTCACCTGACTGTTACCCCTGACAACAGCCCCACACCTGACTGTTACCCCTGACAACAGCCCCACACCTGACTGTTACCCCTGACAACAGCCCCACACCTGACTGTTACCCCTGACAACAGCCCCACACCTGACTGTTACCCCTGACAACAGCCCCACACCTGACTGTTACCCCTGACAACAGCCCCACACCTGACTGTTACCCCTGACAACAGCCCCACACCTGACTGTTACCCCTGACAACAGCCCCACACCTGACTGTTACCCCTGACAACAGCCCCACACCTGACTGTTACCCCTGACAACAGCCCCACACCTGACTGTTACCCCTGACAACAGCCCCACACCTGACTGTTACCCCTGACAACATCCCCTCCCCCCCTCGCCTGACTGTTACCCCTGACAACAGCCCCTCCCCCCCTCACCTGACTGTTACCCCTGACAACAGCCCCTCCCCCCTCACCTGACTGTTAATCCTGACAACAGCCCCTCCTCCCCCCTCACCTGACTGTTACCCCTGACAACAGCCCCTCCTCCCCCCTCACCTGACTGTTACCCCTGACAACAGCCCCTCCCCCCTCACCTGACCGTTACCCCTGACAACAGCCCCTCCTCCCCCTCACCTGAATGTTACCCCTGACAACAGCCCCTCCTCCCCCCTCACCTGACTGTTACCCCTAACAACAGCCCCTCCTCCCCCCTCACCTGACTGTTACCCCTGACAACAGCCCCTCCTCCCCCCTCACCTGACTGTTACCCCTGACAACAGCCCCTCCTCCCCCCTCACCTGACTGTTACCCCTGACAACAGCCCCCCCTCACCTGACTGTTACCCCTGACAACATCCCCTCCTCCCCCCCTCACCTGACTGTTACCCCTGACAACAGCCCCTCCCCCCCTCACCTGACTGTTACCCCTGACAACAGCCCCTCCTCCCCCCTCACCTGACTGTTACCCCTGACAACAGCCCCTCCTCCCCCCTCACCTGTCTGTTACCCCTGACAACAGCCCCTCCTCCCCCCTCACCTGTCTGTTACCCCTGACAACAGCCCCCTCCTCCCCCCCTCACCTGACTGTTAACCCTGACAACAGCCCCTCCTCCCCCCTCACCTGACTGTTACCCCTGACAACAGCCCCTCCTCCCCCCTCACCTGACTGTTACCCCTGACAACAGCCCCCCCTCACCTGACTGTTACCCCTGACAACATCCCCCCCACACCTGACTGTTACCCCTGACAACATCCCCTCCTCCCCCCCTCACCTGACTGTTACCCCTGACAACAGCCCCTCCCCCCCTCACCTGACTGTTACCCCTGACAACAGCCCCTCCTCCCCCCTCACCTGACTGTTACCCCTGACAACAGCCCCTCCTCCCCCCTCACCTGACTGTTACCCCTGACAACAGCCCCTCCTCCCCCCTCACCTGTCTGTTACCCCTGACAACAGCCCCTCCTCCCCCCTCACCTGACTGTTAGCCCTGACAACAGCCCCTCCTCCCCCCTCACCTGACTGTTAGCCCTGACAACAGCCCCCCCCTCACCTGACTGTTACCCCTGACAACAGCCCCCCCCTCACCTGACTGTTACCCCTGACAACATCCCCCCCACACCTGACTGTTACCCCTGACAACATCCCCTCCTCCCCCCTCACCTGACTGTTACCCCTGACAACAGCCCCTCCTCCCCCCTCACCTGACTGTTACCCCTGACAACAGCCCCTCCCCCCCTCACCTGACTGTTACCCCTGACAACAGCCCCTCCCCCCCTCACCTGACTGTTACCCCTGACAACAGCCCCTCCCCCCTCACCTGACTGTTACCCCTGACAACAGCCCCTCACCTGACTGTTACCCCTGACAACAGCCCCACCCCCCTCACCTGACTGTTACCCCTGACAACAGCCCCTCCTCCCCCCTCACCTGACTGTTAGCCCTGACAACAGCCCCCCCCCCCCTCACCTGACTGTTACCCCTGACAACATCCCCTCCTCCCCCCCCCTCACCTGACTGTTACCCCTGACAACAGCCCCTCCCCCCCTCACCTGACTGTTACCCCTGACAACAGTCCCTCCCCCCCGACTGTTACCCCTGACAACAGCCCCACACCTGACTGTTACCCCTGACAACAGCCCCACACCTGACTGTTACCCCTGACAACAGCCCCACACCTGACTGTTACCCCTGACAACAGCCCCACACCTGACTGTTACCCCTGACAACAGCCCCACACCTGACTGTTACCCCTGACAACAGCCCCACACCTGACTGTTACCCCTGACAACATCCCCTCCCCCCCCTCGCCTGACTGTTACCCCTGACAACAGCCCCTCCCCCCCTCACCTGACTGTTACCCCTGACAACAGCCCCTCCCCCCTCACCTGACTGTTACCCCTGACAACAGCCCCTCCCCCTCACCTGACTGTTAATCCTGACAACAGCCCCTCCTCCCCCCTCACCTGACTGTTACCCCTGACAACAGCCCCTCCTCCCCCCTCACCTGACCGTTACCCCTGACAACAGCCCCTCCCCCCTCACCTGACCGTTACCCCTGACAACAGCCCCTCCTCCCCCTCACCTGAATGTTACCCCTGACAACAGCCCCTCCTCCCCCCTCACCTGACTGTTACCCCTGACAACAGCCCCTCCTCCCTCCTCCCCCCTCACCTGACTGTTACCCCTGACAACATCCCCTCCTCCCCCCTCACCTGACTGTTACCCCTAACAACAGCCCCTCCTCCCCCCTCACCTGACTGTTACCCCTGACAACAGCCCCTCCTCCCCCCTCACCTGACTGTTACCCCTGACAACAGCCCCTCCTCCCCCCTCACCTGACTGTTACCCCTGACAACAGCCCCCCCTCACCTGACTGTTACCCCTGACAACATCCCCTCCTCCCCCCCTCACCTGACTGTTACCCCTGACAACAGCCCCTCCCCCCCTCACCTGACTGTTACCCCTGACAACAGCCCCTCCTCCCCCCTCACCTGACTGTTACCCCTGACAACAGCCCCTCCTCCCCCCTCACCTGTCTGTTACCCCTGACAACAGCCCCTCCTCCCCCCTCACCTGTCTGTTACCCCTGACAACAGCCCCTCCTCCCCCCTCACCTGACTGTTACCCCTGACAACAGCCCCTCCTCCCCCCTCACCTGACTGTTACCCCTGACAACAGCCCCTCCTCCCCCCTCACCTGACTGTTACCCCTGACAACAGCCCCCCCTCACCTGACTGTTACCCCTGACAACATCCCCCCCACACCTGACTGTTACCCCTGACAACATCCCCTCCTCCCCCCCTCACCTGACTGTTACCCCTGACAACAGCCCCTCCCCCCCTCACCTGACTGTTACCCCTGACAACAGCCCCTCCTCCCCCCTCACCTGACTGTTACCCCTGACAACAGCCCCTCCTCCCCCCTCACCTGACTGTTACCCCTGACAACAGCCCCTCCTCCCCCCTCACCTGTCTGTTACCCCTGACAACAGCCCCTCCTCCCCCCTCACCTGACTGTTAGCCCTGACAACAGCCCCTCCTCCCCCCTCACCTGACTGTTAGCCCTGACAACAGCCCCCCCCTCACCTGACTGTTACCCCTGACAACAGCCCCCCCCTCACCTGACTGTTACCCCTGACAACATCCCCCCCACACCTGACTGTTACCCCTGACAACAGCCCCTCCTCCCCCCTCACCTGACTGTTACCCCTGACAACAGCCCCTCCTCCCCCCTCACCTGACTGTTACCCCTGACAACAGCCCCTCCCCCCTCACCTGACTGTTACCCCTGACAACAGCCCCTCCCCCCCTCACCTGACTGTTACCCCTGACAACAGCCCCTCCCCCCTCACCTGACTGTTACCCCTGACAACAGCCCCACCCCCCTCACCTGACTGTTACCCCTGACAACAGCCCCTCCTCCCCCCTCACCTGACTGTTAGCCCTGACAACAGCCCCCCCCCCCCCCTCACCTGACTGTTAGCCCTGACAACATCCCCCCCCCCCCCCACACCTGACTGTTACCCCTGACAACATCCCCTCCTCCCCCCCCCCTCACCTGACTGTTACCCCTGACAACAGCCCCTCCCCCCCTCACCTGACTGTTACCCCTGACAACAGCCCCTCCCCCCTCACCTGACTGTTACCCCTGACAACAGCCCCTCCCCCTCACCTGACTGTTAATCCTGACAACAGCCCCTCCTCCCCCCTCACCTGACTGTTACCCCTGACAACAGCCCCTCCTCCCCCCTCACCTGACTGTTACCCCTGACAACAGCCCCTCTTCCACCTCACCTGACTGTTACCCCTGACAACAGCCCCTCCCCCCTCACCTGACTGTTACCCCTGACAATATCCCCTCCTCCCCCCTCACCTGACTGTTACCCCTGACAACAGCCCCTCCTCCCCCCTCACCTGACTGTTACCCCTGACAACAGCCCCTCCTCCCCCCTCACCTGACTGTTACCCCTGACAACAGCCCCCCCTCACCTGACTGTTACCCCTGACAACATCCCCCCCCACACCTGACTGTTACCCCTGACAACATCCCCTCCTCCCCCCCTCACCTGACTGTTACCCCTGACAACAGCCCCTCCTCCCCCTCACCTGACTGTTACCCCTGACAACAGCCCCTCCTCCCCCCTCACCTGTCTGTTACCCCTGACAACAGCCCCTCCTCCCCCCTCACCTGTCTGTTACCCCTGACAACAGCCCCTCCTCCCCCCTCACCTGACTGTTACCCCTGACAACAGCCCCTCCTCCCCCCTCACCTGACTGTTACCCCTGACAACAGCCCCTCCTCCCCCCTCACCTGACTGTTACCCCTGACAACAGCCCCCCCTCACCTGACTGTTACCCCTGACAACATCCCCCCCACACCTGACTGTTACCCCTGACAACATCCCCTCCTCCCCCCCTCACCTGACTGTTACCCCTGACAACAGCCCCTCCCCCCCTCACCTGACTGTTACCCCTGACAACAGCCCCTCCTCCCCCCTCACCTGACTGTTACCCCTGACAACAGCCCCTCCTCCCCCTCACCTGACTGTTACCCCTGACAACAGCCCCTCCTCCCCCCTCACCTGTCTGTTACCCCTGACAACAGCCCCCCCTCCCCCCTCACCTGACTGTTAGCCCTGACAACAGCCCCTCCTCCCCCCTCACCTGACTGTTACCCCTGACAACAGCCCCTCCTCCCCCCTCACCTGACTGTTAGCCCTGACAACAGCCCCCCCCTCACCTGACTGTTACCCCTGACAACATCCCCCCCACACCTGACTGTTACCCCTGACAACATCCCCTCCTCCCCCCTCACCTGACTGTTACCCCTGACAACAGCCCCTCCCCCCTCACCTGACTGTTACCCCTGACAACAGCCCCTCCCCCCCCTCACCTGACTGTTACCCCTGACAACAGCCCCTCCTCCCCCCTCACCTGACTGTTAGCCCTGACAACAGCCCCCCCCCCCTCACCTGACTGTTAGCCCTGACAACAGCCCCCCCCCCTCACCTGACTGTTAGCCCCCCCCCCCCCCCTCACCTGACTGTTACCCCTGACAACATCCCCCCCCACACCTGACTGTTACCCCTGACAACATCCCCTCCTCCCCCCCCCTCACCTGACTGTTACCCCTGACAACAGCCCCTCCCCCCTCACCTGACTGTTACCCCTGACAACAGCCCCTCCCCCCTCACCTGACTGTTACCCCTGACAACAGCCCCTCCCCCTCACCTGACTTAATCCTGACAACAGCCCCTCCTCCCCCCTCACCTGACTGTTACCCCTGACAACAGCCCCTCCTCCCCCCTCACCTGACTGTTAGCCCTGACAACAGCCCCTCCCCCCTCACCTGACTGTTAGCCCTGACAACAGCCCCTCCTCCCCCCTCACCTGACTGTTAGCCCTGACAACAGCCCCCCCCCTCACCTGACTGTTACCCCTGACAACATCCCCCCCCCACACCTGACTGTTACCCTTGACAACATCCCCTTCCCTCCCCCCCCCTCACCTGACTGTTACCCCTGACAACAGCCCCTCCCCCCCTCACCTGACTGTTACCCCTGACAACAGCCCCTCCCCCCCTCACCTGACTGTTACCCCTGACAACAGCCCCTCCCTCCCTCACCTGACTGTTAATCCTGACAACAGCCCCTCCTCCCCCCTCACCTGACTGTTACCCCTGACAACAGCCCCTCCTCCCCCCTCACCTGACCGTTACCCCTGACAACAGCCCCTCCTCCCCCCTCACCTGACTGTTACCCCTGACAACAGCCCCTCCTCCCCCCTCACCTGACTGTTACCCCTGACAACAGCCCCTCCTCCCCCCTCACCTGACTGTTACCCCTGACAACAGCCCCTCCTCCCCCCTCACCTTACTGTTACCCCTGACAACAGCCCCTCCCCCCTCACCTGACCGTTACCCCTGACAACAGCCCCTCCTCCCCCCTCACCTGACTGTTACCCCTGACAACAGCCCCTCCTCCCCCCTCACCTGACTGTTACCCCTGACAACAGCCCCTCCTCCCCCCTCACCTGACTGTTACCCCTGACAACAGCCCCCCCTCACCTGACTGTTACCCCTGACAACATCCCCCCCCACACCTGACTGTTACCCCTGACAACAGCCCCTCCCCCCCCCTCACCTGACTGTTACCTCTGACAACAGCCCCTCCTCCCCCCTCACCTGACTGTTACCCCTGACAACAGCCCCTCCCCCCTCACCTGACTGTTACCCCTGACAACAGCCCCTCCTCCCCCCTCACCTGACTGTTACCCCTGACAACAGGCCCTCCCCCCCCCCCACACCTGACCGTTACCCCTGACAACAGGCCCCCCCCCCCCCCCACACCTGACTGTTACCCCTGACAACAGCCCCTCCTCCCCCCTCACCTGACTGTTACCCCTGACAACAGCCCCTCCTCCCCCCTCACCTGACTGTTACCCCTGACAACATCCCCCCCTCACCTGACTGTTAGCCCTGACAACAGCCCCTCCTCCCCCCTCACCTGACTGTTACCCCTGACAACAGCCCCTCCTCCCCCCTCACCTGACTGTTACCCCTGACAACATCCCCTCTTCCCCCCTCACCTGACTGTTACCCTTGACAACAGCCCATCCTCCCCCTCACCTGACTGTTACCCCTGACAACAGCCCCTCCTCCCCCCTCACCTGACTGTTACCCCTGACAACAGCCCCTCCTCCCCCCCTCACCTGACTGTTACCCCTGACAACAGCCCCTCCTCCCCCCTCACCTGACTGTTACCCCTGACAACAGCCCCTCCTCTCCCCTCACCTGACTGTTACCCCTGACAACAGCCCCTCCTCTCCCCTCACCTGACTGTTACCCCTGACAACAGCCCCTCCTCCCCCCTCACCTGACTGTTACCCTTGACAACAGCCCATCCTCCCCCCTCACCTGACTGTTACCCCTGACAACAGCCCCTCCTCCCTCACCTGACTGTTACCCCTGACAACAGCCCCTCCCACACCTGACTGTTACCCCTGACAACATCCCCTCCTCCCCCCTCACCTGACTGTTACCCTTGACAACAGCCCCTCCCCCCCCTCACCTGACTGTTACCCTCGTTGGAAGGGCTCGGAGGGGGTTGGTCGCGTTGTTGGAAGGGCTCGGAGGGGGTTGGTTGCGTTGTTGGAGGGGGTTGGTCGCGTTGTTGGAAGGGCTTGGAGGGGGTTGGAAGGGCACGGAGGGGGTTGGTCGCGTTGTTGGAGGGGGTTGGTCGCGTCGTTGGAAGGGCTCGGAGGGGGTTGGTCGCGTCGTTGGAAGGGCTCGGAGGGAGTTGGTCGCGTCGTTGGAAGGGCTCGGAGGGGGTTGGTCGCGTCGTTGGAAGGGCTCGGAGGGGGTTGGTCGCGTTGTTGGAAGGGCTCGGAGGGGGTTGGTCGCGTTGTTGGAAGGGCTCGGAGGGGGTTGGTCGCGTTGTTGGAAGGGCTCGGAGGGGGTTGGTTGCGTTGTTGGAAGGGCTCGGAGGGGGTTGGTTGCGTTGTTGGAAGGGCTCGGAGGGGGTTGGAAGGGCTCGGAGGGGGTTGGTCGTGTCGTTGGAAGGGCTCGGAGGGGGTTGGTCGCATTGTTGGAAGGGTTCGGAGGGGGTTGGTCGCGTTGTAGGGATGGTTTGTAGGACACTCGTCGCTCTGTCTTGATGGGTGTCTATGTTCTCTTCCTCCGCAGGGTTGGCGTGTCCCGTGTTCCACCATCCTGGACAGGTCCTCTTAGCTGTTTCAGCCAATGGAAAGGTCGGCTGGAATAAATGATCCGCCACGTGTTGAGTGTCAGATGACTTCCAGGTCGGAGGTTCCCCCCTCACCACAGAAACCAGCCAGATACAGAAATGCCTCGGCGTCCAACTCTGGGACCTTCTCTGCCAGCCACAGGGCCCCTCATCCACTACCCGGCAATGTATGTGGAGGAAAACATGTGCTGATTACTGAAGTACTAAAACCTCCACTGTCCGAGCCTCCCATTCCCCTTCAAAGGACTCCAAAGACAGTTCCTGGAGCTCTCTGCAGACAGCCTGGAAGAACCTTACCTGCCCTTTCAGGAGGACTAAGGACAGGTCCTCTTGTCACCATGCAGAGGCAAGCACTGGCCACAAGGAAGGAACACTCTCCCCCTGTAAATAATAAAACTTTGAGGACTGAACCACCTGGAGGCCACGACAACCTCTCTGAATGTGATTCCTCAGACTGTCCCCATAGACCGTCCACCCCCCAGCAGTCAGATGAGAAGCTCGGTGTACAGAATGCTGGGGATGGAAGTGACCCCAATGTACAGAAACTCCCCCAAGGGGACGATGCCACCTCCTCCTCCATCCAGACTCCCATGAGAACTGAGGCAGACCAGGCTAGACCCCAAACCCAATCCACTCTAAGAGTTGATACCAGTCTCTTCAGACCCATAATCGGATGTTCTCCAACTAGTAGCATCCAACGGAGAAATAACACCAATTCCTCCTCGACCAGTACCAGTCAGTCAGCGGCCACCACCAAATCCTCTCCAACTGATACCAATCCATTGAGACCCGCCACCAAAACTGATATCAGTCAATCTAGACTGATCACCACAACTTCACCAAAAACTGTTTCTGGTCAGTCGAGACCTACAGCTCAGTCTGCTCATATTACCGACTCTGTTCCACTGAGGCCCACCACCAGATCTCCTCCGAGAACTGACTCCGCTCAGCTGAGGCCCACCACCAGATCTCCTCCGAGAACTGACTCCGCTCAGCTGAGGCCCACCACCAGTTCTCCTCCGAGAACCAATTCCGCTCAGCTGAGGCCCACCACCAGATCTCCTCCGAGAACTGACTCCGCTCAGCTGAGGCCCACCACCAGATCTCCTCCGAGAACTGACTCCGCTCAGCTGAGGCCCACCACCAGTTCTCCTCCGAGAACCGACTCCGCTCAGCTGAGGCCCACCACCAGTTCTCCTCCGAGAACCGACTCCGCTCAGCTGAGGCCCACCACCAGTTCTCCTCCGAGAACCGACTCCGCTCAGCTGAGGCCCACCACCAGATCTCCTCCGAGAACTGACTCCGCTCAGCTGAGGCCCACCACCAGATCTCCTCCGAGAACTGACTCCGCTCAGCTGAGGCCCACCACCAGATCTCCTCCGAGAACTGACTCCGCTCAGCTGAGGCCCACCACCAGATCTCCTCCGAGAACTGACTCCGCTCAGCTGAGGCCCACCACCAGTTCTCCTCCGAGAACCAATTCCGCTCAGCTGAGGCCCACCACCAGTTCTCCTCCGAGAACCAATTCCGCTCAGCTGAGGCCCACCACGAGATCTCCAAGAACCGATTCCGCTCAGCTGAGGCCCACCACCAGATCTCCTCCGAGAACTGACTCCGCTCAGCTGTGGCCCACCACCAGATCTCCTCCGAGAACTGACTCCGCTCAGCTGAGGCCCACCACCAGATCTCCGAGAACTGACTCCGCTCAGCTGAGGCCCACCACCAGATCTCCTCCGAGAACTGACTCCGCTCAGCTGAGGCCCACCACCAGATCTCCTCCGAGAACTGACTCCGCTCAGCTGAGGCCCACCACCAGATCTTCTCCGAGAACTGACTCCGCTCAGCTGAGGCCCAACACCAGATCTCCTCCGAGAACTGACTCCGCTCAGCTGAGGCCCAACACCAGATCTCCTCCGAGAACTGACTCCGCTCAGCTGAGGCCCAACACCAGATCTCCTCCGAGAACTGACTCCGCTCAGCTGAGGCCCAACACCAGATCTCCTCCGAGAACTGACTCCGCTCAGCTGAGGCCCACCACCAGTTCTCCTCCGAGAACCAATTCCGCTCAGCTGAGGCCCACCACCAGATCTCCTCCGAGAACCGACTCCGCTCAGCTGAGGCCTACCACCAGATCTCCTCCGAGAACCGATTCCGCTCAGCTGAAGCCCACCACCAGATCTCCGAGAACCGACTCCGCTCAGCTGAGGCCCACCACCAGATCTCCTCCGAGAACCGACTCCGCTCAGCTGAGGCCCACCACCAGTTCTCCTCCGAGAACTGACTCCGCTCAGCTGAGGCCCACCACCAAATCTCCTCCGAGAACCGACTCTGCTCAGCTGAGGCCCACCACCAGATCTCCTCCGAGAACCGACTCCGCTCAGCTGAGGCCCACCACCAGATCTCCTCCGAGAACCGACTCCGCTCAGCTGAGGACCACCACCAGATCTCCGAGATCCACCAAGTCTCAGAAAGGTGGGCGAAGGTCGGTGAAACAGCAGAATGAAGCTCCTCAGCCTAGTCCTGTTACTGACAGCACTGTGAGGGTTTGTGATCAGAGTAATGAAGGAAGATTGGCAGACAGTCTTGGGGGCACACCTTCTACCCATAGTAAAGTTTCTCCAGGAGATTCACAGCAGCAATCTGTGGCCAAGCATGAAAAGACGCACAACAGACTGGATGGTGAGTATTGTCCCAGCCCATGTTCCGTGTAATACTGGCATGTCCCCGCGTTCCGTGTAATGCTGGCATGTCCCCGCGTTCCGTGTAATACTCGCATGTTCCAGTGTAATTTCTCTTCTTTGATTTCAGGGGACTGTCCCTCCCCCTGTAGTAATTCAACTCCCCGAAAGAGTCATTTTCCAGAGGATGAAGATGGAGAGGAGGGTTCAGGACTCTTCATTTCTGTAGGTAAGGACCGGAGTCACTGATGACCTCTGCTGTGTCCATGATGTTGTGACTTTATCCCCGTATTGTAGTGGGTCCATCTTTGGAGGGACCCTCTTTGTTCCCCGTATTGTAGTGGGTCCATCTTGGGAGGGAACCTCTTTCATCCCCGTAGTGTAGTGGCTCCATGTTGGGAGGGACCCTGTTTGTTCCATGTAGTGTAGTGGCTCCATGTTGGGAGGGACCCTCTTTGTTCCCCGTAGTGTAGTGGCTCCATTTTGGGAGTGACCCTCTTTGTTCCCCGTATTGTAGTGGCTCCATGTTGGGAGTGACCCTCTTTGTTCCCCGTATTGTAGTGGCTCCATGTTGGGAGTGACCCTCTTTGTTCCCCGTATTGTAGTGGCTCCATGTTGGGAGGGACCCTCTTTGTTCCCCGTAGTGTAGTGGCTCCATGTTGGGAGGGACCCTCTTTGTTCCCCGTAGTGTAGTGGCTCCATGTTGGGAGGGACCCTCTTTGTTCCCCGTATTGTCGTGGCTCCATGTTGGGAGGGACCCTCTTTGTTCCCCGTATTGTCGTGGCTCCATGTTGGGAGGGACCCCCTTTGTTCCCCGTAGTGTAGTGGCTCCATGTTGGGAGGGACCCTCTTTGTTCCCCCTATTGTAGTGGCTCCATGTTGGGAGGGACCCTCTTTGTTCCCTGTAGTGTAGTGGCTCCATGTTGGGAGGGACCCTCTTTGTTCCCCGTAGTGTAGTGGCTCCATGTTGGGAGTGACCCTCTTTGTTCCCCGTATTGTAGTGGCTCCATGTTGGGAGTGACCCTCTTTGTTCCCCGTATTGTAGTGGCTCCATGTTGGGAGTGACCCTCTTTGTTGCCCGTATTGTAGTGGCTCCATGTTGGGAGGGACCCTCTTTGTTCCCCGTATTGTAGTGGCTCCATGTTGGGAGGGACCCTCTTTGTTCCCCGTATTGTCGTGGCTCCATGTTGGGAGGGACCCCCTTTGTTCCCCGTAGTGTAGTGGCTCCATGTTGGGAGGGACCCTCTTTGTTCCCTGTAGTGTAGTGGCTCCATGTTGGGAGGGACCCTCTTTGTTCCCCGTAGTGTAGTGGCTCCATGTTGGGAGGGACCCTCTTTGTTCCCCCTATTGTAGTGGCTCCATGTTGGGAGGGACCCCCTTTGTTCCCCGTATTGTAGTGGCTCCATGTTGGGAGGGACCCCCTTTGTTCCCCGTATTGTAGTGGCTCCATGTTGGGAGGGACCCTCTTTGTTCCCCCTATTGTAGTGGCTCCATGTTGGGAGGGACCCCCTTTGTTCCCCCTATTGTAGTGGCTCCATGTTGGGAGGGACCCTCTTTGTTCCCGGTATTGTAGTGGCTCCATGTTGTGAGGGACCCCCTTTGTTCCCCGTATTGTAGTGGCTCCATGTTGGGAGGGACCCCCTTTGTTCCCCGTAGTGTAGTGGCTCCATGTTGGGAGGGACCCTCTTTGTTCCCGGTATTGTAGTGGCTCCATGTTGGGAGGGACCCTCTTTGTTCCCGGTATTGTAGTGGCTCCATGTTGGGAGGGACCCCCTTTGTTCCCCGTATTGTAGTGGCTCCATGTTGGGAGGGACCCCCTTTGTTCCCCGTATTGTAGTGGCTCCATGTTGGGAGGGACCCCCTTTGTTCCCCGTAGTGTAGTGGCTCCATGTTGGGAGGGACCCTCTTTGTTCCCCCTATTGTAGTGGCTCCATGTTGGGAGGGACCCTCTTTGTTCCCGGTATTGTAGTGGCTCCATGTTGGGAGGGACCCCCTTTGTTCCCCGTATTGTAGTGGCTCCATGTTGGGAGGGACCCCCTTTGTTCCCCGTATTGTAGTGGCTCCATGTTGGGAGGGACCCCCTTTGTTCCCCGTATTGTAGTGGCTCCATGTTGGGAGGGACCCTCTTTGTTTCCCGTAGTGTAGTGGCTCCATGTTGGGAGGGACCCTCTTTGTTCCCCCTATTGTAGTGGCTCCATGTTGGGAGGGACCCCCTTTGTTCCTCGTATTGTAGTGGCTCCATGTTGGGAGGGACCCTCTTTGTTCCCCGTATTGTAGTGGCTCCATGTTGGGAGGGACCCCCTTTGTTCCCCGTATTGTAGTGGCTCCATGTTGGGAGGGACCCTCTTTGTTCCCCCTATTGTAGTGGCTCCATGTTGGGAGTCATCCTTTATAAATGTGTGCTGTGCTTGTGGCAGATGAGGAGCAGTCAGGTGATGAGAGGAAGAAGAGGAAGCGGCTTCCAGGTAAGAAGAGGAGAGAGAACAGGCCAGAGGATGACGTCCCCCCGCTATCATGTGACCAGGACCAGGATCTGGAAAGAGCTTTGGAGGATGGAGCCAAACAGCACAACCTCACTGTGGTTAATGTCCGCAATATCCTACATGTGAGTGACCCCCTTCCTTCCGTATAATCAATGAAGGGTTCCCTCCTGCTCCTGTAATATCCCACATGTCCGTGACCCCCCCCCATATAATTGCTGCGGGGTTCAATGTACATTGGTGCACCAGCTGATATATACATTTGGAGCAAAGTTTACGGGTCCTAAGGTTGGGGGGGGGATTTGTAAGGTGCCTCAGGGTTGTGGGGGGGGCCATGTAAGGTGGTGCCTCGGGGGGGCTCCTTTATATATTCTAATGATAACCGAAATCCCCCAAGTAACCCTGATGAGAAGTTTCCATCCCCCGGAATGTTTGGCCTTGGTACAGACACACAAGGTGACACACAGGAAGTCATTTCCCACATCTGTTGTGTCTGTGTATAGTCAATGAGTTTTGTTGGCACTCATGTTGATGGACTGAGCGTGCTAGATACTGATCCTTGGGGAGCAGAAAGGAATGGTCAAAAGACCTGCGTAACAAGGGAATGGAAATTTATAAGGATGGAAAAGGATATAAACTGTATAAATGGCAGAAGTGTGATGGGTCTTCAGGTGCCTCAGTCATGGGGGACATCTAAATGTGCTTCGGGGGGGAGGGGGTTTGTCATAGTGGATCCAGGGACCAATGTCTACACCTACATATGGCAGAAGGGTGGGAGGTGTTGTAGACTTTGGTCTACCATGTCTGGTTGTGTCTCTGCAGGAAGTGATCACCAATGAGCATGTTGTGGCCATGATGAAAGCCGCCATTAACGAGACGGAAGGTCTGCCTCTCTTTGTAAGTGTTCCCTCCCTCCCTGTGTAGCAGGATTACACCCCCCCTCTTGTGTACCAGGATCCCACCCCCTTCCAGTGTACCAGGAAATCCCTCCTGTACCCCCTTCCAGTGTACCAGGATCCCCCCCTTCCAGTGTACCAGGAAATCCCTCCTGTACCCCCTTCCAGTGTACCAGGATCCCCCCCTTCCAGTGTACCAGGAAATCCCTCCTGTACCCCCTTCCTGTGTACAAAGATCCCCGTACTCCCTGGAGTAGCTCACTTCCCCCCAGTTCTCCTGGTACACATTACTTCTTCCAGCAATCCGCTATCGCTCTGTCACTGTGCGTACTAATAAAAGTGTCATATGTTTTGTTTCCCAGGAGCCAAAAATGACCCGATCCAAACTGAAGGAGGTGGTGGAGAAGGGAGTGGTGAGTACATGGAGGGTGTATCGAAGGAGTGTGTGTACATGGAGGGTGTATTGAAGGGGTGTGTGTACATGGAGGGTGTATATAACATGCGCTTACCTTCAGGTCATACCCACCTGGAATCTTTCTCCAATCAAGAAAGCCAACAAAGTTCAGGTGAGAGTTGTACATTGTCCTCCCCCTCTCCATCTCCCTTCTTCCTTTCTCCCTCTCCGCCGCCTTCTCTCCATCTCCGCAGCCGCCTTCTTCACTCCCTCTCCGCCGCCTTCTTCCTCTCCCCCTCTCCTCTGCCTTCTCTTCGCCGCCTTCTTCCTCTCCCCCTCTCCTCTGCCTTCTCCGCCGCCTTCTTCCTCTCCCCCTCTGCCGCCTTCTCCCTCTCTGCCGCCTTCTCCCTCTCTGCCTTCGCCGCCTTCTTCCTCTCCCCCTCTCCGCAGCCTTCTTCCTCTCCCCCTCTCCTCTGCCTTCTCCGCCGCCTTCTTCCTCTCCCCCTCTCCTCTGCCTTCTCCGCCGCCTTCTTCCTCTCCCCCTCTCCTCTGCCTTCTCCGCCGCCTTCTTCCTCTCCCCCTCTCTGCCGCCTTCCTCTCCCCCTCTCTGCCGCCTTCCTCTCCCCCTCTCTGCCGCCTTCCTCTCCCCCTCTCTGCTGCCTTCCTCTCCCCCTCTCCGCTGCCTTCCTCTCCCCCTCTCCGCTGCCTTCCTCTCCCCCTCTCCGCTGCCTTCCTCTCCCCCTCTCCGCCGCCTTCTTCCTCTCCCCCTCTCCGCCGCCTTCTTCCTCTCCCCCTCTCCGCCGCCTTCTTCCTCTCCCCTTCTCGCTCTCTGCCTTCTTCCTCTCCCCTTCTCGCTCTCTGCCTTCTCCCTCTCCCCCTCTCCGCCGCCTTCTTCCTCTCCCCCTCTCCGCCGCCTTCTTCCTCTCCCCCTCTCCTCTGCCTTCTCCGCCGCCTTCTTCCTCTCCCCCTCTGCCGCCTTCTCCCTCTCTGCCGCCTTCTCCCTCTCTGCCTTCGCCGCCTTCTTCCTCTCCCCCTCTCCGCAGCCTTCTTTCTCTCCCCCTCTCCTCTGCCTTCTCCGCCGCCTTCTTCCTCTCCCCCTCTCCTCTGCCTTCTCCGCCGCCTTCTTCCTCTCCCCCTCTCCTCTGCCTTCTCCGCCGCCTTCTTCCTCTCCCCCTCTCTGCCGCCTTCCTCTCCCCCTCTCTGCCGCCTTCCTCTCCCCCTCTCTGCTGCCTTCCTCTCCCCCTCTCTGCTGCCTTCCTCTCCCCCTCTCTGCCGCCTTCCTCTCCCCCTCTCTGCTGCCTTCCTCTCCCCCTCTCTGCCGCCTTCCTCTCCCCCTCTCTGCTGCCTTCCTCTCCCCCTCTCCGCTGCCTTCCTCTCCCCCTCTCCGCTGCCTTCTTCCTCTCCCCCTCTCCGCCGCCTTCTTCCTCTCCCCCTCTCCGCCGCCTTCTTCCTCTCCCCTTCTCGCTCTCTGCCTTCTTCCTCTCCCCTTCTCGCTCTCTGCCTTCTCCCTCTCCCCCTCTCCGCCGCCTTCTTCCTCTCCCCCTCTCCGCCGCCTTCTTCCTCTCCCCCTCTCCGCCGCCTTCTTCCTCTCCCCCTCTCCTCTGCCTTCTCCCTCTCTGCCTTCTCTGCCGCCTTCTCCCTCTCTGCCTTCTCCCTCTCTGCCTTCTCCCTCTCCCCCTCTCCGCCGCCTTCTTCCTCTCCCCCTCTCCTCTGCCTTCTCCCTCTCTGCCTTCTCCGCCGCTTTCTTCCTCTCCGCCGCCTTCTTCCTCTCCCCCTCTCCGCCGCCTTCTTCCTCTCCCCCTCTCCGCCGCCTTCTTCCTCTCCCCTTCTCCCTCTCTGCCTTCTCCCTCTCTGCCTTCTCCGCCGCCTTCTTCCTCTCCCCCTCTCCTCTGCCTTCTCCCTCTCTGCCTTCTCCGCCGCCTTCTTCCTCTCCCCCTCTCCGCCGCCTTCTTCCTCTCCCCCTCTCCGCCGCCTTCTTCCTCTCCCCCTCTCCGCCGCCTTCTTCCTCTCCCCCTCTCCGCCGCCTTCTTCCTCTCCCCCTCTCCGCCGCCTTCTCCCTCTCTGCCTTCTCCCTCTCTGCCTTCTCCCTCTCTGCCTTCTCCCTCTCTGCCTTCTCCCTCTCTGTCTTCTCCCTCTCTGTCTTCTCCCTCTCTGCCTTCGCCGCCTTCTTCCTCTCCCCCTCTCCGCAGCCTTCTTCCTCTCCCCCTCTCCTCTGCCTTCTCCGCCGCCTTCTTCCTCTCCCCCTCTCCTCTGCCTTCTCCGCCGCCTTCTTCCTCTCCCCCTCTCTGCCGCCTTCCTCTCCCCCTCTCTGCCGCCTTCCTCTCCCCCTCTCTGCCGCCTTCCTCTCCCCCTCTCTGCCGCCTTCCTCTCCCCCTCTCCACTGCCTTCCTCTCCCCCTCTCTGCCGCCTTCCTCTCCCCCTCTCCACTGCCTTCCTCTCCCCCTCTCCGCCGCCTTCTTCCTCTCCCCCTCTCCGCCGCCTTCTTCCTCTCCCCTTCTCGCTCTCTGCCTTCTTCCTCTCCCCTTCTCGCTCTCTGCCTTCTTCCTCTCCCCTTCTCGCTCTCTGCCTTCTCCCTCTCCCCCTCTCCGCCGCCTTCTTCCTCTCCCCCTCTCCGCCGCCTTCTTCCTCTCCCCCTCTCCGCCGCCTTCTTCCTCTCCCCCTCTCCGCCGCCTTCTTCCTCTCCCCCTCTCCTCTGCCTTCTCCCTCTCTGCCTTCTCTGCCGCCTTCTCCCTCTCTGCCTTCTCCCTCTCTGCCTTCTCCCTCTCTGCCTTCTCCCTCTCCCCCTCTCCGCCGCCTTCTTCCTCTCCCCCTCTCCGCCGCCTTCTCCCTCTCTGCCTTCTCCGCCGCTTTCTTCCTCTCCCCCTCTCCGCCGCTTTCTTCCTCTCCCCCTCTCCGCCGCCTTCTTCCTCTCCCCCTCTCCGCCGCCTTCTTCCTCTCCCCTTCTCCCTCTCTGCCTTCTCCCTCTCTGCCTTCTCCGCCGCCTTCTTCCTCTCCCCCTCTCCTCTGCCTTCTCCCTCTCCCCCTCTCCGCCGCCTTCTTCCTCTCCCCCTCTCCGCCGCCTTCTTCCTCTCCCCCTCTCCGCCGCCTTCTTCCTCTCCGCCGCCTTCTTCCTCTCCCCCTCTCCGCCGCCTTCTTCCTCTCCCCCTCTCCGCCGCCTTCTTCCTCTCCCCCCTCTCCGCCGCCTTCTTCCTCTCCCCCTCTCCGCCGCCTTCTCCCTCTCTGCCTTCTCCCTCTCTGCCTTCTCCCTCTCTGCCTTCTCCCTCTCTGCCTTCTCCCTCTCTGCCTTCTCCCTCTCTGCCTTCTCCCTCTCTGCCTTCTCCCTCTCTGCCTTCTCCCTCTCTGCCTTCTCCCTCTCTGCCTTCTCCCTCTCTGCCTTCTCCCTCTCTGCCTTCTCCCTCTCTGCCTTCTCCCTCTCTGCCTTCTCCCTCTCTGCCTTCTCCCTCTCTGTCTTCTCCCTCTCTGTCTTCTCCCTCTCTGTCTTCTCCCTCTCTGCCTTCTCCCTCTCTGCCTTCTCCGCCGCCTTCTTCCTCTCCCCCTCTTCTCTGCCTTCTCCCTCTCCCCCTCTCTCCGCCTTCTCCCTCTCTCCCTTCCTCCTCCTCCTATTACTTTTTCTTCCTCTCCCATTCCCTCCCTCTCTGCAGCTTCCATCTGTCACTTCTCTCCTATCTCTGGCAGGCCCCCCAGTTTGTAGACATTGCTCTGGAGGAAGAAGATTCATCTGGTGAAGAATACCAACCTGATGAGGAGGAGGAGGATGAGGAGGTGAGTGCTGTGTACAGGCCACATCCTCCAGAGGGGGCTCCTCCCCTACCCGACTATATAACCAATCCCAGCATTGTGGGAGAGGCAGAGACACAAACTACTGCGGGAAATCTCCTCATTGTGGGAGGGGCATAGACACAAACTACTGCGGGAAATCTCCTCATTGTGGGAGGGGCATAGACACAAACTACTGCGGAAAATCTCCTCATTGTGGGAGGGGCATAGACACAAACTACTGCAGGAAATCTCCCCATTGTGGGAGGGGCATAGACACAAACTACTGCAGGAAATCTCCCCATTGTGGGAGGGGCAGAGACACAAACTACTGCAGGAAATCTCATTGTGGGAGGGGCAGAGACACAAACTACTGCAGGAAATCTCCCCATTGTGGGAGGGGCAGAGACACAAACTACTGCAGGAAATCTCCCCATTGTGGGAGGGGCAGAGACACAAACTACTGCAGGAAATCTCCCCATTGTGGGAGGGACAGAGACACAAACTACTGGGGGAGGGGATCTCCCCATTGTGGGAGGGGCAGAGACACAAACTACTGCAGGAAATCTCCCCATTGTGGGAGGGACAGAGACACGATCTACTGGGGGGAGATTATTACAGGACATATTGCATGCTGGGTAATTTTCACTTCAATCTTTTGGTTTGTTAGAGTCTGCTGGAGAGTGATGTGGAGAGTACGGCGTCCTCCCCCCGCGGACACAAACGCCTGAGAGCGCAGCGTTTGTCGGAGTCTCAGGAGGAGGAAGCGGCCGAGGGTCAGGTAATAGAGGGGTGCAGCGTGATTTGTGGGGAGGTGGAGGGGGAGGGGTGTTATTTGTGGGGAGGGGGAGGGGTTTTATTTGTGGGGAGGGGGAGGGGTTTTATTTGTGGGGAGGGGGAGGGGTGATATATTTGTGGGGAGGGGGAGGGGTGTTATTTGTGGGGAGGGGTGATATTTGTGGGGAGGGGGAGGGGTGATATTTGTGGGGAGGTGTGATTTTTGTGGGGTGGGGGAGGGGTGATATTTGTGGGTACACATACAATGAGGAGATGTCGGTGACATTAATGACGGTTTTTCCCCAGAATGCTTCACTCTCTAGTGGAAGGCATATCTGCTTTGAGTCGGTCCCCTATGGGCCCCCCACCACCTCCTAAGGTGAAGCCCCCCCCGGATTTCGCCTTTATGGAGAAGCTGCACGCGGTGGATGAGGAGTTGGAGCGACATCTCGTCAGTATTGATAACTTCCAGGTGAGGGGCGCTCCCTGTGTCACATGATGTGGGTGGAGCTTGGAAAATATGTGACACCCCTTTTCTCCCTGCAGACCTTAGACGAGAGCCTCATTGCCTTCCGTACTCGTTCCAAGCGGCCTCTGAAGGATGTGCCTATGGGGCGGCTGGAGGCGGAGCTGCATGCCCCTGACATCACACCGGACATGTATGACCTCAGCACAGCCGATGACGAGTACTGGAAGGTGTGGCTGCGCAGCCTCATGCAGGACGATGTGGGAAATGAAGGTGAGTGGAGACCGGTCCTCTTCATTGAAGACATTCATCAGCACAAGAAAGACGAGACCCCCCCCCCCCATCTATTCCTTGTGCTAATATTAGATAAGAACCCCCCCCCCCCGTTCCCAATCCACCGCTAATTTTACATAAGAATTTTCAAGATTTCAAAGAAGAACTCCCCCCCCCCCCCCAACCCAGTCCAGTGCTGATTTCAGAGAAGAACCCCCCCCCCCACCCAGTCCAGTGCTAATTTCAGAGAAGAACCCCCCCCCCCAGTCCAGTGCTGATTTCAGAGAAGAACCCCCCCCCCCCAGTCCAGTGCTGATTTCAGAGAAGAACCCCCCCCCCCCAACCCAGTCCAGTGCTAATTTCAGAGAAGAACCCCCCCCCCCCAGTCCAGTGCTGATTTCAGAGAAGAACCCCCCCCCCCAGTCCAGTGCTGATTTCAGAGAAGAACCCCCCCCCCCCAACCCAGTCCAGTGCTGATTTCAGAGAAGAACCCCCCCCCCCAACCCAGTCCAGTGCTGATTTCAGAGAAGAACCCCCCCCAACCCAGTCCAGTGCTGATTTCAGAGAAGAACACCCCCCCCCCCCAACCCAGTCCAGTGCTGATTTCAGAGAAGAACCCCCCCCCCAACCCAGTCCAGTGCTGATTTCAGAGAAGAACCCCCCCCCCCAGTCCAGTGCTGATTTCAGAGAAGAACCCCCCCCAACCCAGTCCAGTGCTGATTTCAGAGAAGAACCCCCCCCCCCAACCCAGTCCAGTGCTGATTTCAAAGAAGAACCCCCCCCCCCCCCCCAACCCAGTCCAGTGCTGATTTCAAAGAAGAACCCCCCCCCAACCCAGTCCAGTGCTGATTTCAGAGAAGAACCCCCCCCCCAACCCAGTCCAGTGCTGATTTCAGAGAAGAAACCCCCCCCCCCCAACCCAGTCCAGTGCTGATTTCAGAGAAGAACCCCCCCCAACCCAGTCCAGTGCTGATTTCAGAGAAGAACCCCCCCCCCCCAGTCCAGTGCTGATTTCAGAGAAGAACCCCCCCAGTCCAGTGCTGATTTCAGAGAAGAACCTCCCCCCCCAACCCAGTCCAGTGCTGATTTCAGAGAAGAACCCCCCCCCCCCCCAACCCAGTCCAGTGCTGATTTCAGAGAAGAACCCCCCCCCCCTAACCCAGTCCAGTGCTGAGTTCAGAGAAGAACCCCCCCCCCACCCAGTCCAGTGCTGATTTCAGAGAAGCAGCCCCCCCCCAACCCAGTCCAGTGCTGATTTCAGAGGAGAACCCCCCCCCCAACCCAGTCCAGTGCTGATTTCAGAGAAGAACCCCCCCCAGTCCAGTGCTGATTTCAAAGAAGAACCCCCCCCCAACCCAGTCCAGTGCTGATTTCAGAGAAGAAACCCCCCCCCCCAACACAGTCCAGTGCTGATTTCAGAGAAGAACCCCCCCCCCCCAGTCCAGTGCTGATTTCAAAGAAGAACCCCCCCCCCCCCCAACCTAGTCCAGTGCTGATTTCAGAGAAGAAACCCTCCCCCCCCCCCCAACACAGTCCAGTGCTGATTTCAAGGAAGAACCCCCCCAGTCCAGTGCTGATTTCAGAGAAGAACCCCCCCAGTCCAGTGCTGATTTCAGAGAAGAACCCCCCCCCCCAGTCCAGTGCTGATTTCTGAGAAGAACCCCCCCCCCCCCCCAGTCCAGTGCTGATTTCTGAGAAGAACCCCCCCCCCCCAGTCCAGTGCTGATTTCTGAGAAGAACCCCCCCCAGTCAGTGCTGATTTCAGAAAAGAAACCCCCCCCCCCCCCCAACCCAGTCCAGTGCTGTTTTAAGAGAAGAACCCCCCCCCCCCCCCCAACCCAGTCCAGTGCTGTTTTAAGAGAAGAACCCCCCCCCCCCAACCCAGTCCAGTGCTGTTTTAAGAGAAGAACCCCCCCCCCCCAACCCAGTCCAGTGCTGATTTCAGAGAAGAAGCCCCCCCCCCAACCCAGTCCAGTGCTGATTTCAGAGAAGAACCCCCCCCCCCCCCCAAACCAAGTCCAGTGCTGATTTCAGAGCAGAACCCCCAACCCAGTCAAGTGCTGATTTCAGAGAAGAAGCCCCCCCCCCAACCCAGTCCAGTGCTGATTTCAGAGAAGAACCCCCCAACCCAGTCCAGTGCTGATTTCAGAGAAGAACCCCCCCCCCCCCAACCCAGTCCAGTGCTGATTTCAGAGAAGAACCCCCCCCCCCAACCCAGTCCAGTGCTGATTTCAGAGAAGAACCCCCCCCCCCAACCCAGTCCAGTGCTGATTTCAGAGAAGAACCCCCCCCCCCCAGTCCAGTGCTGTTTTCAGAGAAGAACCCCCCCCCCCCCCAGTCCAGTGCTGATTTCAGAGAAGAACCCCCCCCCAGTCCAGTGCTGATGCCCAATGAGCAGCCACACGTCTGATCTGCTCTCCTCTCTTCCAGATGAAGGGGATGATGATGAAGATGATGATCCGGAGTACAATATTCTGGAGGACTGGGATGAGCCGGATACCGAGGACCTGCGCAACGATCGAGCCGTCCGGATCACCAGTAAGTCCTCGGAGTGTGATTGGTGGGGTGTCAGGAATGAGATTTCTTAAGGACTTTATCCCTGGAAGGTTTTACCCCCCTTCGTGACCAGGCCATTTTTTGCGATACGGAACTGCTTTGCTTTAACTGTGCGACGCTGTACCCAAATAAAATGTCCTTTTTTCCCCACAAATAGAGATTTCTTTTAGTGGTATTTGATCACCTCTGCCGGTTTTTTGTTTTTTGCGCTATAAACAAAAAAAAAAGCGTAACTTTTGACAAACACAATTTTTTACTTTCTGCTATAAAACATCCAATCAAAATATGTAAAAAATCTGATTTCTTCATCAATTTTATTCCAATCTGTATTCTGCTACATGGTTTTTGGTAAAAAAAAATGCCAATAAGCGTATATTGATTGGATTGCGCAAAAGTTATCTCATCTACAAACTATGGGATAGATTTATGGCATTTGTATTTATTTTTACTAGTAACGGTCAGTGATTTTTAGCGGGATTGCGGCGGACAAATCGGACACTGACACTTTTGTGGACCAGTCACACCAATACAGTGATCAGTGCTAAAAATATGCACTGTCACTGTACTAATGACACTGGCTGAGAGGGGGCAATCAAAGGGTTAAGTGTGTTCCCTGAGTGTGTTTTCTTACTGGGGGGGGGGGGGCTCACTGCATGGACACAGTGATTCATGTTCCTGATTAGCAGGAACACAAGATCGGAGTCCATGCCTGACGGGTCAGTGGTCTGCTTTTTATTACATGGGCAGACCGCCCTTCTATCTCTGTGGGGAGTGATCGCGGTTGGCCGGCAGACATTGTGTCCGCTGGACCCGCTGATTGCCTTCCTGTGTCCAATTAGCGTGCAATCGCAAGCGCCACGGGGTGATGGAGGTCTAATCTGGCAGGGGGCGCAAGGGCGTGTCTAATCTGTCATGGGACAAGGTGTGTGATTTGGCAGGGCCGTGTCTAATCTGGCAGGGGGTGGGGGGGCAAATCTAATCTGGCAGGGGCGTGTCTAATCCTGCATGGGGCGGGGCATGTAATTTGGCAGGGGGTGCATTTTGTGCGATATTGACTTTGTTTTCTTTTGTGATTTCCAGAAAAGGAGGTGAACGAGTTGATGGAGGAACTCTTTGAGACGGTGAGTGTGAGGTGTTGTATCCCGGCACTCTTCTCTAGGTCGGCTCCGCCTCAGAGGTGTTGGATCTCTGGGTTGGCTCCGCCTCAGAGGTGTTGGATCTCTGGGTTGGCTCCGCCTCAGAGGTGTTGGATCTCTGGGTTGGCTCCGCCTCAGAGGTGTTGGATCTCTGGGTTGGCTCCGCCTCAGAGGTGTTGGATCTCTGGGTTGGCTCCGCCTCAGAGGTGTTGGATCTCTGGGTTGGCTCCGTCTCAGAGGTGTTGGCTCTCTGGGTTGGCTCCGCCTCAGAGGTGTTGGATCTCTGGGTTGGCTCCGCCTCAGAGGTGTTGGATCTCTGGGTTGGCTCCGCCTCAGAGGTGTTGGATCTCTGGGTTGGCTCCGCCTCAGAGGTGTTGGATCTCTGAGTTGGCTCCGCCTCAGAGGTGTTGGCTCTCTGGGTTGGCTCCGCCTCAGAGGTGTTGGCTCTCTGGGTCGGCTCCGCCTCAGAGGTGTTGGATCTCTGGGTCGGCTCCGCCTCAGAGGTGTTGGATCTCTGGGTCGGCTCCGCCTCAGAGGTGTTGGATCTCTGGGTCGGCTCCGCCTCAGAGGTGTTGGATCTCTGGGTTGGCTCCGCCTCAGAGGTGTTGGATCTCTGGGTTGGCTCCGCCTCAGAGGTGTTGGATCTCTGGGTTGGCTCCGCCTCAGAGGTGTTGGCTCTCTGGGTTGGCTCCGCCTCAGAGGTGTTGGCTCTCTGGGTTGGCTCCGCCTCAGAGGTGTTGGCTCTCTGGGTTGGCTCCGCCTCAGAGGTGTTGGCTCTCTGGGTTGGCTCCGCCTCAGAGGTGTTGGCTCTCTGGGTTGGCTCCGCCTCAGAGGTGTTGGCTCTCTGGGTTGGCTCCGCCTCAGAGGTGTTGGCTCTCTGGGTTGGCTCCGCCTCAGAGGTGTTGGCTCTCTGGGTTGGCTCTGCCTCAGAGGTGTTGGCTCTCTGGGTTGGCTCCGCCTCAGAGGTGTTGGCTCTCTGGGTTGGCTCCGCCTCAGAGGTGTTGGCTCTCTGGGTTGGCTCCGCCTCAGAGGTGTTGGCTCTCTGGGTTGGCTCCGCCTCAGAGGTGTTGGCTCTCTGGGTTGGCTCCGCCTCAGAGGTGTTGGCTCTCTGGGTTGGCTCCGCCTCAGAGGTGTTGGCTCTCTGGGTTGGCTCCGCCTCAGAGGTGTTGGCTCCGCCTCAGAGGTGTTGGCTCTCTGGGTCGGCTCCGCCTCAGGTGTTGGATCCCGGGAACTCTTCTCTGGGTCGGCTCCGCTCCACTCTATTTTGGGGGCGGATGCTCGGTCTCACACACTATCTTTCTTTAGTTTCAGGATGAGATGGGAATCTCGCATTTGGAAGACGAGGGGCCAGATGATGACAGTAGTTCTGACCCTTTCCCAGATTTCAACACCCCACAAGCCATCAGGTGAGATAAACCCCTCACCAGAGTCTGGTGACCCCCCTCTTGACTATGGGGCAGGACAGCTACAGACCCCGCTGCACCTGTTTGGGATGGGAGGTAGAGGAACTCGGGGTGTTGGTTGTCCCCCCCCACTTCACTTGAGTTGTGCTGATTGGGGGGGCCCACGCAGCCCCAACATGTGTCCATAATGTTAAGTGTAAGTCTGCGTCTTTTCTGTTGCAGGAGGCTAATCTCTATCTTATTAGTTTATGTAGGGACATTACAGGCATGCTCTCTGCGCCCCTAGGCCCTCTGTCGGTCCCCCCCCCCGTTGGCCCTCTGTCGGTCCCCCCCCCCCCGTTGGCCCTCTGTCGGTCCCCCCCCCCCGTTGGCCCTCTGTCGGTCTCCCCCCCCGTTGGCCCTCTGTCGGTCTCCCCCCCCGTTGGCCCTCTGTCGGTCTCCCCCCCCGTTGGCCCTCTGTCGGTCTCCCCCCCCGTTGGCCCTCTGTCGGTCCCCCCCCCGTTGGCCCTCTGTCGGTCCCCCCCCCCCGTTGGGCCTCTGTCGGTCCCCCCCCCCGTTGGCCCTCTGTCGGTCCCCCCCCCGTTGGCCCTCTGTCGGTCCCCCCCCCGTTGGCCCTCTGTCGGTCCCCCCCCCGTTGGCCCTCTGTCGGTCCCCCCCCCCCGTTGGCCCTCTGTCGGTCCCCCCCCCGTTGGCCCTCTGTCGGTCCCCCCCCCGTTGGCCCTCTGTCGGTCCCTCGGTCGGTCCCCCCGTTGGCCCTCTTTGGTCCCTCTGTCGGTCCCCCCGTTGGCCCTCTTTGGTCCCTCTGTCGGTCCCCCCGTTGGCCCTCTTTGGTCCCTCTGTCGGTCCCCCCGTTGGCCCTCTTTGGTCCCTCTGTCGGTCCCCCCGTTGGCCCTCTTTGGTCCCTCTGTCGGTCCCCCCGTTGGCCCTCTTTGGTCCCTCTGTCGGTCCCCCCCGTTGGCCCTCTTTGGTCCCTCTGTCGGTCCCCCCGTTGGCCCTCTTTGGTCCCTCTGTCGGTCCCCCCGTTGGCCCTCTTTGGTCCCTCTGTCGGTCCCCCCCGTTGGCCCTCTTTGGTCCCTCTGTCGGTCCCCCCGTTGGCCCTCTTTGGTCCCTCTG
The DNA here is from genome assembly GCA_029206835.1 of Rana muscosa. Lineage (NCBI taxonomy): Eukaryota > Metazoa > Chordata > Amphibia > Anura > Ranidae > Rana > Rana muscosa. The sequence continues at coordinate 1,783,322 of JARGYO010005627.1, forward strand.
TCGTTCCCCCCGTTGGCCCTCTTTGGTCCCTCTGTCGTTCCCCCCGTTGGCCCTCTTTGGTCCCTCTGTCGGTCCCCCCGTTGGCCCTCTTTGGTCCCTCTGTCGGTCCCCCCGTTGGCCCTCTTTGGTCCCTCTGTCGGTCCCCCCGTTGGCCCTCTTTGGTCCCTCTGTCGGTCCCCCCGTTGGCCCTCTTTGGTCCCTCTGTCGGTCCCCCCGTTGGCCCTCTTTGGTCCCTCTGTCGGTCCCCCCGTTGGCCCTCTTTGGTCCCTCTGTCGGTCCCCCCGTTGGCCCTCTTTGGTCCCTCTGTCGGTCCCCCCGTTGGCCCTCTTTGGTCCCTCTGTCGGTCCCCCCCCCCGTTGGCCCTCTGTCGGTCCCCCCCCCGTTGGCCCTCTGTCGGTCCCCCCCCCGTTGGCCCTCTGTCGGTCCCCCCCCCCGTTGGCCCTCTGTCGGTCCCCCCCCCCCGTTGGCCCTCTGTCGGTCTCCCCCCCCGTTGGCCCTCTGTCGGTCTCCCCCCCCGTTGGCCCTCTGTCGGTCTCCCCCCCCCGTTGGCCCTCTGTCGGTCCCCCCCCCGTTGGCCCTCTGTCGGTCCCCCCCCCCGTTGGCCCTCTGTCGGTCCCCCCCCCCCGTTGGGCCTCTGTCGGTCCCCCCCCCCCGTTGGGCCTCTGTCGGTCCCCCCCCCCCGTTGGCCCTCTGTCGGTCCCCCCCCCCGTTGGCCCTCTGTCGGTCCCCCCCCCGTTGGCCCTCTGTCGGTCCCCCCCCCGTTGGCCCTCTGTCGGTCCCCCCCCCCGTTGGCCCTCTGTCGGTCCCCCCCCCCCGTTGGCCCTCTGTCGGTCCCCCCCCCCCCGTTGGCCCTCTGTCGGTCCCCCCCCCCCCGTTGGCCCTCTGTCGGTCCCCCCCCCCCGTTGGCCCTCTGTCGGTCCCCCCCCCCCGTTGGCCCTCTGTCGGTCCCCCCCCCCCCCGTTGGCCCTCTGTCGGTCCCCCCCCCCCGTTGGCCCTCTTTGGTCCCTCGGTCGGTCCCCCCGTTGGCCCTCTTTGGTCCCTCTGTCGGTCCCCCCGTTGGCCCTCTTTGGTCCCTCGGTCGGTCCCCCCGTTGGCCCTCTTTGGTCCCTCTGTCGGTCCCCCCGTTGGCCCTCTTTGGTCCCTCTGTCGGTCCCCCCGTTGGCCCTCTTTGGTCCCTCTGTCGGTCCCCCCGTTGGCCCTCTTTGGTCCCTCTGTCGGTCCCCCCGTTGGCCCTCTTTGGTCCCTCTGTCGGTCCCCCCCGTTGGCCCTCTGTCGGTCCCCCCGTTGGCCCTCTTTGGTCCCTCTGTCGGTCCCCCCGTTGGCCCTCTTTGGTCCCTCTGTCGGTCCCCCCGTTGGCCCTCTTTGGTCCCTCTGTCGGTCCCCCCCGTTGGCCCTCTTTGGTCCCTCTGTCGGTCCCCCCGTTGGCCCTCTTTGGTCCCTCTGTCGGTCCCCCCGTTGGCCCTCTTTGGTCCCTCTGTCGGTCCCCCCGTTGGCCCTCTTTGGTCCCTCTGTCGGTCCCCCCGTTGGCCCTCTTTGGTCCCTCTGTCGGTCCCCCCGTTGGCCCTCTTTGGTCCCTCTGTCGGTCCCCCCGTTGGCCCTCTTTGGTCCCTCTGTCGGTCCCCCCGTTGGCCCTCTTTGGTCCCTCTGTTGGTCCCCTCTTTGGTCCCTCTGTCGGTCCCCCCGTTGGCCCTCTTTGGTCCCTCTGTCGGTCCCCCCCGTTGGCCCTCTTTGGTCCCTCTGTCGGTCCCCCCGTTGGCCCTCTTTGGTCCCTCTGTCGGTCCCCCCGTTGGCCCTCTTTGGTCCCTCTGTCGGTCCCCCCGTTGGCCCTCTTTGGTCCCTCTGTCGGTCCCCCCCGTTGGCCCTCTTTGGTCCCTCTGTCGGTCCCCCCGTTGGCCCTCTTTGGTCCCTCTGTCGGTCCCCCCGTTGGCCCTCTTTGGTCCCTCTGTCGGTCCCCCCGTTGGCCCTCTTTGGTCCCTCTGTCGGTCCCCCCGTTGGCCCTCTTTGGTCCCTCTGTCGGTCCCCCCGTTGGCCCTCTTTGGTCCCTCTGTCGGTCCCCCCGTTGGCCCTCTTTGGTCCCTCTGTCGGTCCCCCCGTTGGCCCTCTTTGGTCCCTCTGTCGGTCCCCCCCCCCGTTGGCCCTCTGTCGGTCCCCCCCCCCCGTTGGCCCTCTGTCGGTCCCCCCCCCGTTGGCCCTCTGTCGGTCCCCCCCCCGTTGGCCCTCTGTCGGTCCCCCCCCCCGTTGGCCCTCTGTCGGTCCCCCCGTTGGCCCTCTTTGGTCCCTCTGTCGGTCCCCCCGTTGGCCCTCTTTGGTCCCTCTGTCGGTCCCCCCGTTGGCCCTCTTTGGTCCCTCTGTCGGTCCCCCCGTTGGCCCTCTGTCGGTCCCCCCGTCGGTCCCCCCGTTGGCCCTCTGTCGGTCCCCCCCCCGTTGGCCCTCTGTCGGTCCCCCCGTTGGCCCTCTTTGGTCCCTCTGTCGGTCCCCCCGTTGGCCCTCTTTGGTCCCTCTGTCGGTCCCCCCGTTGGCCCTCTTTGGTCCCTCTGTCGGTCCCCCCGTTGGCCCTCTGTCGGTCCCCCCGTCGGTCCCCCCGTTGGCCCTCTGTCGGTCCCCCCGTCGGTCCCCCCGTTGGCCCTCTGTCGGTCCCCTCCGTCGGTCCCCCCGTTGGCCCTCTGTCGGTCCCTCTGTCGGTCCCCCCGTTGGCCCTCTGTCGGTCCCCTCTGTCGGTCCCCCCGTTGGCCCTCTGTCGGTCCCTCTGTCGGTCCCCCCGTTGGCCCTCTGTCGGTCCCTCTGTCGGTCCCCCCGTTGGCCCTCTGTCGGTCCCCCCGTCGGTCCCCCCGTTGGCCCTCTGTCGGTCCCCCCGCTGGCCCTCTGTCGGTCCCCCCGCTGGCCCTCTGTCGGTCCCCCCGTTGGCCCTCTGTCGGTCCCTCTGTCGGCCCTCTGTCGGTCCCCCCGTTGGCCCTCTGTCGGTCCCCCCGTTGGCCCTCTGTCGGTCCCCCCGTTGGCCCTCTGTCGGTCCCCCCGTTGGCCCTCTGTCGGTCCCCCCGTTGGCCCTCTTTGGTCCCTCTGTCGGTCCCCCCCGTTGGCCCTCTTTGGTCCCTCTGTCGGTCCCCCCGTTGGCCCTCTTTGGTCCCTCTGTCGGTCCCCCCGTTGGCCCTCTTTGGTCCCTCTGTCGGTCCCCCCGTTGGCCCTCTTTGGTCCCTCTGTCGGTCCCCCCGTTGGCCCTCTTTGGTCCCTCTGTCGGTCCCCCCGTTGGCCCTCTTTGGTCCCTCTGTCGGTCCCCCCGTTGGCCCTCTTTGGTCCCTCTGTCGGTCCCCCCGTTGGCCCTCTTTGGTCCCTCTGTCGGTCCCCCCGTTGGCCCTCTTTGGTCCCTCTGTCGGTCCCCCCGTTGGCCCTCTTTGGTCCCTCTGTCGGTCCCCCCGTTGGCCCTCTTTGGTCCCTCTGTCGGTCCCCCCGTTGGCCCTCTGTCGGTCCCCCCGTCGGTCCCCCCGTTGGCCCTCTGTCGGTCCCTCCGTCGGTCCCCCCGTTGGCCCTCTGTCGGTCCCTCCGTCGGTCCCCCCGTTGGCCCTCTGTCGGTCCCTCTGTCGGTCCCTCTGTCGGTCCCCCCGTTGGCCCTCTGTCGGTCCCCTCTGTCGGTCCCCCCGTTGGCCCTCTGTCGGTCCCTCTGTCGGTCCCTCTGTCGGTCCCCCCCGTTGGCCCTCTGTCGGTCCCCCCGTTGGCCCTCTGTCGGTCCCCCCGTCGGTCCCCCCGTTGGCCCTCTGTCGGTCCCCCCGCTGGCCCTCTGTCGGTCCCCCCCGCTGGCCCTCTGTCGGTCCCCCCGCTGGCCCTCTGTCGGTCCCCCCGTTGGCCCTCTGTCGGTCCCCCCGTTGGCCCTCTGTCGGTCCCTCTGTCGGTCCCCCCGTTGGCCCTCTGTCGGTCCCCCCGTTGGCCCTCTGTCGGTCCCCCCGTTGGCCCTCTGTCGGTCCCCCCGTTGGCCCTCTGTCGGTCCCCCCGTTGGCCCTCTGTCGGTCCCCCCGTTGGCCCTCTGTCGGTCCCTCTGTCGGTCCCCCCGTCGGTCCCTCTGTCGGTCCCTCTGTCGGGTCCTCTGTCGGTCCTCTGTCGGGTCCTCTGTCGGTCCTCTGTCGGGTCCTCTGTCGGTCCCTCTGTCGGTCCCTCTGTCGGTCCCTCTGTCGGTCCCTCTGTCGGTCCCTCTGTCGGTCCCCCCCGTCGGTCCCCCCCGTCGGTCCCTCTGTCGGTCCCCCCGTCGGTCCCTCTGTCGGTCCCCCCGTCGGTCCCTCTGTCGGTCCCTCTGTCGGTCCCTCTGTCGGTCCCCCCCGTCGGTCCCCCCGTCGGTCCCCCCGTCGGTCCCCCCGTCGGTCCCTCTGTCGGTCCCCCCGTTGGCCCTCTGTCGGGCCCTCTGTCGGGCCCTCTGTCGGGCCCTCTGTCGGTCCCTCTGTCGGTCCCTCTGTCGGTCCCCCTGTCGGTCCCCCTGTCCGGCCCTCTGTCGGTCCCCCCGTTGGCCCTCTGTCGGTCCCTCTGTCGGTCCCCCCCGTCGGTCCCTCTGTCGGTCCCCCCGTCGGTCCCCCCGTCGGTCCCTCTGTCGGTCCCTCTGTCGGTCCCCCCCGTCGGTCCCTCTGTCGGTCCCCCCGTCGGTCCCTCTGTCGGTCCCTCTGTCGGTCCCCCCGTCGGTCCCCCCGTCGGTCCCTCTGTCGGTCCCCCCGTTGGCCCTCTGTCGGGCCCTCTGTCGGTCCCTCTGTCGGTCCCTCTGTCGGTCCCTCTGTCGGTCCCTCTGTCGGTCCCCCTGTCGGTCCCCCTGTCCGTCCCTCTGTCGGTCCCCCCGTTGGCCCTCTGTCGGGCCCTCTGTCGGGCCCTCTGTCGGTCCCTCTGTCGGTCCCCCCGTTGGCCCTCTGTCGGTCCCCCCGTTGGCCCTCTTTGGTCCCTCTGTCGGTCCCCCCGTTGGCCCTCTTTGGTCCCTCTGTCGGTCCCCCCGTTGGCCCTCTTTGGTCCCCCCGTCGGTCCCCCCGTTGGCCCTCTTTGGTCCCTCTGTCGGTCCCCCCGTTGGCCCTCTTTGGTCCCTCTGTCGGTCCCCCCGTTGGCCCTCTTTGGTCCCTCTGTCGGTCCCCCCGTTGGCCCTCTTTGGTCCCTCTGTCGGTACCCCCGTTGGCCCTCTTTGGTCCCTCTGTCGGTCCCTCTGTCGGTCCCCCCGTTGGCCCTCTGTCGGTCCCCCCGTTGGCCCTCTGTCGGTCCCCCCGTTGGCCCTCTGTCGGTCCCCCCGTTGCTGTCGGTCCCCCCGTTGGCCCTCTGTCGGTCCCCCCGTTGGCCCTCTGTCGGTCCCCCCGTTGGCCCTCTGTCGGTCCCCCCGTTGGCCCTCTGTCGGTCCCCCCGTTGGCCCTCTGTCGGTCCCCCCGTTGGCCCTCTGTCGGTCCCCCCGTTGGCCCTCTGTCGGTCCCCCCGTTGGCCCTCTGTCGGTCCCCCCGTTGGCCCTCTGTCGGTCCCCCCGTTGGCCCTCTGTCGGTCCCCCCGTTGGCCCTCTGTCGGTCCCTCTGTCGGTCCTCTGTCGGTCCCTCTGTCGGTCCTCTGTCGGTCCCTCTGTCGGTCCCTCTGTCGGTCCTCTGTCGGTCCCTCTGTCGGTCCTCTGTCGGTCCCCCCGTCGGTCCCTCTGTCGGTCCCCCCCGTCGGTCCCCCCGTCGGTCCCTCTGTCGGTCCCCCCGTTGGCCCTCTGTCCGTCCCTCTGTCCGTCCCTCTGTCCGTCCCTCTGTCCGTCCCTCTGTCCGTCCCTCTGTCCGTCCCTCTGTCCGTCCCTCTGTCCGTCCCTCTGTCCGTCCCTCTGTCCGTCCCTCTGTCCGTCCCTCTGTCCGTCCCTCCGTCGGTCCCTCCGTCGGTCCCCCCCGTCGGTCCCCCTGTCCGGCCCTCTGTCGGTCCCTCTGTCGGTCCCCCCGTTGGCCCTCTGTCGGGCCCTCTGTCGGGCCCCCCGTTGGCCCTCCGTCGGTCCCTCTGTCGGTCCCCCCGTTGGCCCTCTGTCGGGCCCTCTGTCGGGCCCTCTGTCGGTCCCTCTGTCGGTCCCTCTGTCGGTCCCCCCGTCGGTCCCTCTGTCGGTCCCTCTGTCGGTCCCTCTGTCGGTCCCTCTGTCGGTCCCTCTGTCCGTCCCTCTGTCCGTCCCTCTGTCCGTCCCTCTGTCCGTCCCTCTGTCCGTCCCTCTGTCCGTCCCCCCGTCGGTCCCCCCGTTGGCCCTCTGTCCCCTCTGTCCGTCCCTCTGTCCGTCCCTCTGTCGGTCCCTCTGTCGGTCCCCCCGTTGGCCCTCTGTCGGGCCCTCTGTCGGGCCCTCTGTCGGTCCCCCCGTTGGCCCTCTGTCGGGCCCTCTGTCGGGCCCTCTGTCGGTCCCCCCGTTGGCCCTCTGTCGGGCCCTCTGTCGGGCCCTCTGTCCGTCCCTCTGTCCGTCCCTCTGTCCGTCCCTCTGTCGGTCCCTCTGTCGGTCCCTCTGTCGGTCCCTCTGTCGGTCCCTCTGTCCGTCCCTCTGTCCGTCCCCCCGTCGGTCCCCCCGTCGGTCCCCCCGTCCGTCCCTCTGTCCGTCCCTCTGTCGGTCCCTCTGTCGGTCCCTCTGTCGGTCCCTCTGTCCGTCCCTCTGTCCGTCCCTCTGTCCGTCCCTCTGTCCGTCCCTCTGTCCGTCCCTCTG
>JARGYO010005627.1:1790064-1939111 GCA_029206835.1 Rana muscosa
AACACTAACGAGTCACATGACACCGGGGAGGGAAAATGGCTAATTGGGCCCAATTTGGACATTTTCACTTAGGGGTGTACTGACTTTTGTTGCCAGAGGTTTAGACATTAATGGCTGTGTGTTGAGTTATTTTGAGGGGAGAGGAAATTTACACCGTTATACAAGCTGTACACTCCTCCCCCCTGTGTACACTCCTCCCCCCTGTGTACACTCACTACTTTACATTGTAGCAAAGTGTCATTTATTCAGTGTTGTCACATGAATGGGACTGAGGGGTGTACTTACTTTTGTCAGATACTCTATATACATCTATCCTGTCTATAGTGACATCACTCTGTATATATATTTTATTTAATTCATAAATGACCTGGAGGACGGGGTAAGCGGCTCAATCTCTGTATTTGCGGAGGATAATAAGCTAAGCAGGGCAATAACTTCTCCGCAGGATGTGGAAACCTTGCAGGAAGATCTGAACAAATTATTGGGGGGGGGGGGGGGCAACTACATGGCCAATGAGGTTCAATGTAGAAAAATGTAAAATAATGCATTTGGGTGGTAAAAATGTGAGTGCAATCTACAGACTGGGGGGAGAACCTCTGGGGGGATCTAGGATGAAAAAGGACCTGGGGGTCCTAGTAGATAGGCTCAGGTTTGGGGGGGGGGGAACCTCTGGGGGGATCTAGGATGGAGAAGGACCTGGGGGTCCTAGTAGATGATAGGCTCAGGTATGGGGGAGGGAGGAGCTCCCGTATGGGGGGAGAACCTCTGGGGGGATCTAGGATGGAGAAGGACCTGGGGGTCCTAGTAGATGATAGGCTCAGGTATGGGGGAGGGAGGAGCCCAGGTATGGGGGAGGGAGGAGCTCAGGTATGGGGGGATCTAGGATGGAGAAGGACCTGGGGGTCCTAGTAGATGATAGGCTCAGGTATGGGGGAGGGAGGAGCCCAGGTATGGGGGAGGGAGGAGCTCAGGTATGGGGGGGAGAACCTCTGGGGGGATCTAGGATGGAGAAGGACCTGGGGGTCCTAGTAGATGATAGGCTCAGGTATGGGGGAGGGAGGGGCTCAGGTATGGGGGGGGGAGAACCTCTGGGGGGGATCTAGGATGGAGAAGGACCTGGGGGTCCTAGTAGATGATAGGCCCAGGTATGGGGGAGGGAGGAGCCCAGGTATGGGGGAGGGAGGAGCCCAGGTATGGGGGGGGAGAACCTCTGGGGGGATCTAGGATGGAGAAGGACCTGGGGGTCCTAGTAGATGATAGGCTCAGGTATGGGGGAGGGAGGAGCCCAGGTATAGGGGAGGGAGGAGCTCAGGTATGGGGGGGGAACCTCTGGGGGGATCTAGGATGGAGAAGGACCTGGGGGTCCTAGTAGATGATAGGCTCAGGTATGGGGGAGGGAGGAGCTCAGGTATGGGGGGAGAACCTCTGGGGGGATCTAGGATGGAGAAGGACCTGGGGGTCCTAGTAGATGATAGGCTCAGGTATGGGGGAGGAAGGAGCTCCCGTATGGGGGGAGAACCTCTGGGGGGATCTAGGATGGAGAAGGACCTGGGGGTCCTAGTAGATGATAGGCTCAGGTATGGGGGAGGGAGGAGCCCAGGTATGGGGGAGGGAGGAGCTCAGGTATGGGGGGATCTAGGATGGAGAAGGACCTGGGGGTCCTAGTAGATGATAGGCTCAGGTATGGGGGAGGGAGGAGCTCAGGTATGGGGGGAGAACCTCTGGGGGGATCTAGGATGGAGAAGGACCTGGGGGTCCTAGTAGATGATAGGCTCAGGTATGGGGGAGGGAGGGGCTCAGGTATGGGGGGGGAGAACCTCTGGGGTGATCTAGGATGGAGAAGGACCTGGGGGTCCTAGTAGATGATAGGCCCAGGTATGGGGGAGGGAGGAGCCCAGGTATGGGGGGGGAGAACCTCTGGGGGGATCTAGGATGGAGAAGGACCTGGGGGTCCTAGTAGATGATAGGCTCAGGTATGGGGGAGGGAGGAGCCCAGGTATAGGGGAGGGAGGAGCTCAGGTATGGGGGGGAGAACCTCTGGGGGGATCTAGGATGGAGAAGGACCTGGGGGTCCTAGTAGATGATAGGCTCAGGTATGGGGGAGGGAGGAGCTCAGGTATGGGGGGAGAACCTCTGGGGGGATCTAGGATGGAGAAGGACCTGGGGGTCCTAGTAGATGATAGGCTCAGGTATGGGGGAGGAAGGAGCTCCCGTATGGGGGGAGAACCTCTGGGGGGATCTAGGATGGAGAAGGACCTGGGGGTCCTAGTAGATGATAGGCTCAGGTATGGGGGAGGGAGGAGCCCAGGTATGGGGGAGGGAGGAGCTCAGGTATGGGGGGATCTAGGATGGAGAAGGACCTGGGGGTCCTAGTAGATGATAGGCTCAGGTATGGGGGAGGGAGGAGCTCAGGTATGGGGGAGAACCTCTGGGGGGATCTAGGATGGAGAAGGACCTGGGGGTCCTAGTAGATGATAGGCTCAGGTATGGGGGAGGGAGGGGCTCAGGTATGGGGGGGGAGAACCTCTGGGGGGATCTAGGATGGAGAAGGACCTGGGGGTCCTAGTAGATGATAGGCCCAGGTATGGGGGAGGGAGGAGCCCAGGTATGGGGGGGGAGAACCTCTGGGGGGATCTAGGATGGAGAAGGACCTGGGGGTCCTAGTAGATGATAGGCTCAGGTATGGGGGAGGGAGGAGCTCCGGTATAGGGGGGGGGAGAACCTCTGGGGGGATCTAGGATGGAGAAGGACCTGGGGGTCCTAGTAGATGATAGGCTCAGGTATGGGGGAGGGAGGAGCTCAGGTATGGGGGGGATCTAGGATGGAGAAGGACCTGGGGGTCCTAGTAGATGATAGGCCCAGGTATGGGGGAGGGAGGAGCCCAGGTATGGGGGAGGGAGGAGCTCAGGTATGGGGGAGGGGAACCTCTGGGGGGATCTAGGGTGGAGAAGGACCTGGGGGTCCTAGTAGATGATAGGCTCAGGTATGGGGGAGGGAGGAGCTCAGGTATGGGGGGGGGAGAACCTCTGGGGGGATCTAGGGTGGAGAAGGACCTGGGGGTCCTAGTAGATGATGGGCTCAGCAATGCCAAGCTGCTGCTAACAAAGCAAACAGAATATTGGCCTTAAAAATGGGAATAACTCCAGAGATAAAAGGATAATTCTCCCGCTCTACAAGACTCTGGTCCGGCCGCACCTGGAGTATGCCGTCCAGTTCTGGGCACCGGTCCTCAGGAAGGATGTACTGGAAATGGAGAGAGTACAAAGAAGGACAACAAAGCTAATAAAGGGTCTGGAGGATATTAGTGATGAGGAAAGGTTGTGAGCTCTGAACTTATTCTCTCTGGAGAAGAGACACTAGAGAGGGGAGATGATTTTAATGTACAAATACCGTACTGGTGACCCCACAATAAGAAGAAAACTTTCCATGGATGGGAGATTAATAAGACACGTGGCCACTCATTAAAATAATAAGAAAAGAGATTTAACCTTAAACTATGTAGAGGGTTCTTTACTGTAAGAGCGGTAAGGATGTGGAATTCCCTTCCACAGGCGGTGGTCTCAGTTGGGAGCATCGATAATTTCAAGAAACTATTAGCTAATCACCTGAAGGAGCACAACATGCAGAGATATACAATGTAATACTGACATATAATCACACACAGAGGGGGGACTTGTGTCTTTTTTCATCCTCACCTCCTATGTAACTATAATACCGTTGAAGCCGGAACCCTGCTGTACAATTTCCAGATCATTACTTGTGCTTGGCTGCAGCCAATAAGAGGGGTTCCCCCCCCCCATCCCCGCTTTGCCCAATAAGAGGGGTTCCCCCCCATCCCCGCTGTGCCCAATAAGAGGGGTTCCCCCCCCCCCATCCCCGCTGTGCCCAATAAGAGGGGTTCCCCCCATCCCCGCTGTGCCCATTAAGGGGTTCTTACAATCCATGCTGTGCCCAATAAGAGGAGTCCCCGCTGTGCCCAATAAGAGGGGGTTCCCCCCATCCCCGCTGTGCCCAATAAGAGGGGGTTCCCCCCCATCCCCGCTGTGCCCAATAAGAGGGGTTCCCCCCCATCCCCGCTGTGCCCATTAAGGGGTTCTTACAATCCATGCTGTGCCCAATAAGAGGAGTCCTCCACCATCCCCGCTGTGCCCAATAAGAGGGGGTTCCCCCCTATCCCCGCTGTGCCCAATAAGAGGGGGTTCCCCCCCATCCCCGCTGTGCCCATTAAGGGGTTCTTACAATCCATGCTGTGCCCAATAAGAGGAGTCCTCCACCATCCCCGCTGTGCCCAATAAGAGGGGGTTCCCCCCTATCCCCGCTGTGCCCAATAAGAGGGGGTTCCCCCCTATCCCCGCTGTGCCCAATAGGAGGGCTCCCCCCCCATCCCCACTGTGCCCAATAAGAGGGGTCCCCCTCATCCCCGCTGTGCCCAATAAGAGGGCTCCCCCCCCCATCCCCGCTGTGCCCAATAAGGTGCTCCCACCATCCCCGCTATGGAGCGTGCAACATGGCTCTACATATCTGTCCCGTCTGATCAATGTTTATAAACAATGCTACTTTGTATCTCTCTATCTCCCGTCTGGATGGCTCATCCCATCATGTGAAGGGTGAAGATTTCGGGGTGCTATAATTGGGACAAGCTGATGTGTGCTGGTCAGGGGTTCAGACTTTTGGTCATATATTGGGGTTGGGGAGTCATTGAGCCGCCATCTTGAGTCATTTTATACTCCTTATAATCTATATAGAGGACTGGACTTGTTCTGTGACGATGTACAGATAGTCCCCCTCCCCCCTGTACACCCTCCGTACCCCCATCATTATGCAGTCGCAGTGATTGGTTGAAGTATTGGTAACCCTGACTCCTCCTTCCTTCTCATGTCTTGCAGATGTCTGGAATGGACCATAGGAAGGCGGCTATGTTAGGAGTGGGATCTGATCCTGAAGGGCCACTGAACTCCCCCTCTGCCGACAACAAGGAGCAAAGCCCCAACCAGGACCCACAACACTTCTCCACCAGCCAACCCGAGGGAAACCTTCACCTGAAGACCGGACTGCAGGCCAAACGGACTAAGAAACCCCCGAAGAACCTGGAGAACTATGTGTGCCGGCCGGCAATAAGAACCAGCATCAAGCAGACGAGGAGGAGCCGCAAGATGACCGAGGAGAGCGGTGAGGAGGTGGGTAAGAGCCCCCAACTTCTCTTCACCCGGGGGGGGGGGGGGGCGACGTGTTCCCAACTTATCTTCACCCCGAGGGGGTTCCTGTCTTCTCTTTAGCCAGAGGGGGTGGGGTCAATGAGGTTGGTTTTCGGGTATATGCTCTGTTGGTGTGAGAGATGATGAGTCTACCAGTGGGAGGGTCTAATCCTACTCCGGTACATATAGAGATGATGGGGGTCCAGCTCTTCCCCGATACAAATAGAGATGATGAGTCTCCCCAATGGGGGGGTCTAATCCTTCCCCGGGACATATGATGATAAATCTACCAATGGAAAGGTGTAATCCTTCCCCCGGTACAAATAGAGATGATGAGTCTCCCCAATGGGGTGGTCCAACCCTTTCCCGGTACATATAGAGATATTTCCCCCCAATTGGAGTGTCCAACCCTTCACCGGTACAAATAGAGATGATGAGTCTCCCCAGTAGGAGGGTCCAACCCTACCCCTGTACATGTAGAGATAACTTTCCCCAATTGGATGATCCTCACCAGTGGGAGGGTCCACCCTTTCCTGGTACCTATAGACCTTTTTCTCCCCAATGGGAGGGTCCAACCCTTACCCAGTACATATAGAGATGATAATTCTACCAATGGGGGGTTCAATTCTTCCCCAATACATATAGATATGATACATTTTCCCAATTGGAGGATCCAACCCTTCCCCGGTAGATATAGAGATAAGTCTCCCCAATAGGAGGGTCCAACCCTTCCCCAGTACATATAGGGATTATGAGTCTCCCCAGGGGGTGGGTCCAACTTTTCCCCAGTACATATAGGGATTATGAGTCTCCCCAGGGGGTGGGTCCAACTTTTCCCCAGTACATATAGGGATGATGAGTCTCCCCAGGGGGTGGGTCCAACTTTTCCCCAGTACATATAGGGATGATGAGTCTCCCCAGGGGGTGGGTCCAACTTTTCCCCAGTACATATAGGGATTATGAGTCTCCCCAGGGGGTGGGTCCAACTTTTCCCCAGTACATATAGGGATGATGAGTCTCCCCAGGGGGTGGGTCCAACTTTTCCCCAGTACATATAGGGATGATGAGTCTCCCCAGGGGGTGGGTCCAACTTTTCCCCAGTACATATAGGGATTATGAGTCTCCCCAGGGGGTGGGTCCAACTTTTCCCCAGTACATATAGAGATAAGTCTCCCCAATAGGAGGGCCCAACCCTTCCCTGGTGTACATATAGAGATAAGGGTCCAGCTCTTACCCGGTACATATAGAGATGATGAGGTTTACCATTGGGAGGGGGAGGGCCCAACCCTTCCCCAAGACATATAGGGATAAGTTTCCCCAATTGGAGGGTCCAGCTCTTCCCCGGTACATATAGAGATGATGTGTCTCCCCAGTGGCAGGGTCCACTCTTTCCCACTTCAACCCAGGAAAAAAAAAAACGTGCATTGTGCACCAAGTGGATCAGGTTCCTCCTGCACTTTGCCAGATCTGTTGGTCTTTTCAGCATCTGGTATCTCGATCTGAGTTCTCCATGTGTAACGTGGGACTGTTGGCATTTGTTTGCGGTGTTGCCCACCCCTCGGTTAGATGGCTTTTGGTTACCCCAGTTCTCTAAGACTAAAGATCTTGTGTCCTGTACAGTACGACTAAGGAAACGGGATTTGTGACTTACCAGTAAAATTGGTTTCCTGTAGTCCAGTATATAGGTCACTCCCTCTCTGTTCTGTATGAACAAAACTGAGGCTTGCTGGGAGTGGGAGGAGTTATATAGTGGGATGTCCCTGTAGCTGGTAGTGGGAGCAGCTATATAGAGGGATTCCCTCGTAGCTGACAGTGGGAGGAGTTATATAGGGGGATGTCCCTGTAGCTGGGAATGGAAGGAGTTATATAGGGGGATGTCCCCATAGCTGGCAATCGGAGGAGTTATATAGGGGGATGTCCCCATAGCTGGGAGTGGGAGGAGTTATATAGGGGGATGTCCCTATAGCTGGGAGTGGGAGGAGTTATATAGGGGGATGTCCCCATAGCTGGGAGTGGAAGGAGTTATATAGGGGGATGCTCCCATAGCTGGCAGTGGTAGGAGTTATATAGGGGGATGTCCCCATAGCTGTGAGTGGGAGGAGTTGTATAGGGGGATGCTCCCATAGCTGGCAGTGGTAGGAGTTATATAGGGGGATGTCCCCATAGCTGTGAGTGGGAGGAGTTGTATAGGGGGATGCTCCCATAGCTGGCAGTGGTAGGAGTTATATAGAGGGATTCCCCCGTAGCTGGCATTGGAAGCAGCTATATAGAGGGATGTCCCTGTAGCTGGGAGTGGGAGGAGTTATATAGTGGGATGTCCCTGTAGCTGGGAGTGGGAGCAGCTATATAGGGGGATGTCCCTGTAGCTGTGAGTGTGAGAAGTTATATAGTGGGATGTCCCCATAGCTGTGAGTGGGAGGAGTTGTATAGGGGGATGTCCCCATAGCTGGAAGTGGGAGCAGCTATATAGGGGGATGTCCCTGCAGCTGGGAGTGGGAGGAGTTATATAGGGGAATGTTGCCGTAGTTGGGAGTGGGAGGAGTTGTATAGGGGGGTATCCCCATAGCTGGGAGTGGGAGGAGTTATATGGGGATACCCTGTGTCCTGTACTCTCTAAGTCACAAGTCCTCTCGTTGGGTTTAGCTGCCCTCTGTGGGAGATAATGACCACATTGAAGACATTGGATGGCGGAAGTGAATCACAGCACACTGCCCTGATCCGAGCCCCACGCAGTCAATCAGATTCACCCTTTTTACATGTACATACTGGTTGGTGTTGGAGGAGGATATGGGGTGGAGATGATACAGATAGGGGGTCACCTGGATGATTGGTTATGGGTCTCTGGTTGGTGTTGGTGGAGGATATGGGGTGGAGATGATACAGATAGGGGGTCACGTGGATGATTGGTTATGGGTCTCTGGTTGGACCTGGTGTTGGGGGAGGATATGGGGTGGAGATGATACAGATAGGGGGTCTATGGGTCTCTGGTTGGTGATGGAGATAGTACAGATGGGGGGTCACGTGGATGATTGGTTATGGGTCTCTGGTTGGTGTTGGGGGAGGATATGGGGTGGAGATAGTACAGATAGGGGGTCATGTGGATGATTGGTTATGGGTCTCTGGTTGGTGTTGGAGGAGGATATGGGGTGGAGATAGTACAGATAGGGGGTCAGGTGGATGATTGGTTATGGGTCTCTGGTTGGTGTTGGAGGAGGATATGGGGTGGAGATAGTACAGATAGGGGGTCAGGTGGATGATTGGTTATGGGTCTCTGGTTGGTGTTGGGGGAGGATACGGGGGGTCACGTGGATGATTGGTTATGGGTCTCTGGTTGGTGATGGAGATAGTACAGATAGGGGGTCACGTGGATGATTGGTTTTGGGTCTCTGGTTGGTGTTGGAGGAGGATATGGAGTGGAGATAGTACAGATAGGGGGTCACGTGGATGATTGGTTATGGGTCTCTGGTTGGACCTGGTGTTGGAGGAGGATATGGAGTGGAGATAGTACAGATAGGGGGTCACGTGGATGATTGGTTATGGGTCTCTGGTTGGTGTTGGGGGAGGATATGGGGTGGAGATGATAGATAGGGGGTCACGTAGATGATTGGTTATGGGTCTCTGGTTGGTGTTAGTACAGATAGGGAGTCACGTGGATGATTGGTTATGGGTCTCTGGTTGGTGTTGGGGGAGGATATGGGGTGGAGATGATAGATAGGGGGTCACGTAGATGATTGGTTATGGGTCTCTGGTTGGTGTTAGTACAGATAGGGAGTCACGTGGATGATTGGTTATGGGTCTCTGGTTGGTGTTAGGGGAGGATATGGGGTGGAGATAGTACAGATAGGGAGTCACGTGGATGATTGGTTATGGGTCTCTGGTTGGTGTTAGGGGAGGATATGGGGTGGAGATAGTACAGATAGGGAGTCACGTGGATGATTGGTTATGGGTCTCTGGTTGGACCTGGTGTTGGGGGAGGATATGGGGTGGAGATGATACAGATAGGGGGTCACGTGGATGATTGGTTATGGGTCTCTGGTTGGTGATGGAGATAGTACAGATAGGGGGTCACGTGGATGATTGGTTATGGGTCTCTTGTTGGTGTTGGGAGGAGGATATGGGGTGGAGATAGTACAGATAGGGGGTCACGTAGATGATTTGGTTATGGGTCTCTGGTTGGTGTTGGAGGAGGATATGGGGTGGAGATAGTACAGATAGGGGGTCACCTGGATGATTGGTTATGGGTCTCTGGTTGGACCTGGTGATGGGGGAGGATATGATACAGATAGGGGGTCACGTGGATGATTGGTTATGGGTCTCTGGTTGGTGTTGGGGGAGGATATGGGGTGGAGATGATACAGATAGGGGGTCACGTAGATGATTGGTTATGGGTCTCTGGTTGGTGTTGGGGGAGGATATGGGGTGGAGATAGTACAGATAGGGAGTCACGTAGATGATTGGTTATGGGTCTCTGGTTGGTGATGGAGATAGTACAGATAGGGGGTCACGTGGATGATTGGTTATGGGTCTCTGGTTGGTGTTGGGAGGAGGATATGGGGTGGAGATAGTACAGATAGGGGGTCACGTGGATGATTGGTTATGGGTCTCTGGTTGGTGTTGGGGGAGGATATGGGGTGGAGATGATACAGATAGGGGGTCACGTAGATGATTGGTTATGGGTCTCTGGTTGGTGTTGGAGGAGGATATGGGGTGGAGATGATACAGATAGGGGGTCACGTGGATGATTGGTTATGGGTCTCTGGTTGGACCTGGTGTTGGGGGAGGATTTGGGGTGGAGATGATACAGATAGGGGGTCACGTGGATGATTGGTTATGGGTCTCTGGTTGGTGTTGGGGGAGGATATGGGGTGGAGATGATACAGATAGGGGGTCACGTGGATGATTGGTTATGGGTCTCTGGTTGGTGTTGGAGGAGGATATGGGGTGGAGATAGTACAGATAGGGGGTCACGTGGATGATTGGTTATGGGTCTCTGGTTGGACCTGGTGTTGGGGTAGGATATGGGGTGGAGATAGTACAGATAGGGGGTCACGTGGATGATTAGTTATGGGTCTCTGGTTGGTGTTGGAGGAGGATATGGGGTGGAGATAGTACAGATGGGGGGTCACGTGGATGATTGGTTATGGGTCTCTGGTTGGTGTTGGAGGATATGGGGTGGAGATGATACAGATAGGGAGTTACGTGGATGATTGGTTATGGGTCTCTGGTTGGTGTTGGAGGATATGGAGTGGAGATAGTACAGATAGGTGGTCACGTGGATGATTGGTTATGGGTCTCTGGTTGGTGTTGGAGGAGGATATGGGGTGGAGATAGTACAGATAGGGAGTCACGTAGATGATTGGTTATGGGTCTCTGGTTGGTGTTGGAGGAGGATATGGGGTGGAGATAGTACAGATAGGGGGTCACCTGGATGATTGGTTATGGGTCTCTGGTTGGACCTGGTGTTGGGGGAGGATATGATACAGATAGGGGGTCACGTGGATGATTGGTGTTGGGGGAGGATATGGGGTGGAGATGATACAGATAGGGGGTCACGTAGATGATTGGTTATGGGTCTCTGGTTGGTGTTGGAGGAGGATATGGGGTGGAGATGATACAGATAGGGGGTCACGTGGATGATTGGTTATGGGTCTCTGGTTGGACCTGGTGTTGGGGGAGGATTTGGGGTGGAGATGATACAGATAGGGGGTCACGTGGATGATTGGTTATGGGTCTCTGGTTGGTGTTGGGGGAGGATATGGGGTGGAGATAGTACAGATGGGGGGTCACGTGGATGATTGGTTATGGGTCTCTGGTTGGTGTTGGAGGATATGGAGTGGAGATAGTACAGATAGGTGGTCACCTGGATGATTAGTTATGGGTCTCTGGATGGTGTTGGAGGAGGATATGGGGTGGAGATAGTACAGATAGGGAGTCACGTGGATGATTGGTTATGGGTCTCTGGTTGGTGTTGGAGGAGGATATGGGGTGGAGATAGTACAGATGGGGGGTCACGTGGATGATTGGTTATGGGTCTCTGGTTGGTATTGGGGGAGGATATGGGGTGGAGATAGTACAGATGGGGGGTCACGTGGATGATTGGTTATTGGTCTCTGGTTGGTGTTGGGGGAGGATATGGGGTGGACATAGTAACGATAGGGGGTCATGTGGATGATTGGTTATTGGTGTTGGGGGAGGATATGGGGTGGAGATAGTACAGATGGGGGGTCACGTGGATGATTGGTTATGGGTCTCTGGTTGGACCTGGTGTTGGGGGAGGATTTGGGGTGGAGATGATACAGATAGGGGGTCACGTGGATGATTGGTTATGGGTCTCTGATTGGTGTTGGGGGAGGATATGGGGTGGAGATAGTACAGATAGGGAGTCACGTGGATGATTGGTTATGGGTCTCTGGTTGGTGTTGGGGGAGGATATGGGGTGGAGATGATACAGATAGGGGGTCACGTGGATGATTGGTTATGGGTCTCTGGTTGGTGTTGGAGGAGGATATGGGGTGGAGATAGTACAGATAGGGAGTCACGTGGATGATTGGTTATGGGTCTCTGGTTGGTGTTGGAGGAGGATATGGAGTGGAGATGGTACAGATAGGGGGTCACGTGGATGATTGGTTATGGGTCTCTGGTTGGACCTGGTGTTGGGGGAGGATATGGGGTGGAGATGATACAGATAGGGGGTCACGTGGATGATTGGTTATGGGTCTCTGGTTGGTGATGGAGATAGTACAGATAGGGGGTCACGTGGATGATTGGTTATGGGTCTCTGGTTGGTGTTGGGGGGAGGATATGGGGTGGAGATAGTACAGATAGGGGGTCACGTAGATGATTGGTTATGGGTCTCTGGTTGGTGTTGGAGGATATGGGGTGGAGATAGTACAGATAGGGGGTCACCTGGATGATTGGTTATGGGTCTCTGGTTGGACCTGGTGTTGGGGGAGGATATGATACAGATAGGGGGTCACGTGGATGATTGGTTATGGGTCTCTGGTTGGACCTGGTGTTGGGGGAGGATTTGGGGTGGAGATGATACAGATAGGGGGTCACTTGGATGATTGGTTATGGGTCTCTGGTTGGTGTTGGGGGAGGATATGGGGTGGAGATGATACAGATAGGGGGTCACCTGGATGATTGGTTATTGGTCTCTGGTTGGTGTTGGGAGGATATGGGGTGGAGATAGTACAGATGGGGGGTCACGTGGATGATTGGTTATGGGTCTCTGGTTGGTGTTGGAGGAGGATATGGGGTGGAGATAGTACAGATTGGGAGTCACCTGGATGATTGGTTATTGGTCTCTGGTTGGTGTTGGGAGGATATGGGGTGGAGATAGTACAGATGGGGGGTCACGTGGATGATTGGTTATGGGTCTCTGGTTGGTGTTGGGGGAGGATATGGGGTGGAGATAGTACAGATGGGGGGTCACGTGGATGATTGGTTATGGGTCTCTGGTTGGTGTTGGGGGAGGATATGGGGTGGAGATAGTACAGATAGGGGGTCACGTGGATGATTGGTTATTGGTGTTGGGGGAGGATATGGGGTGGAGATAGTACAGATAGGGGGTCACGTGGATGATTGGTTATGGGTCTCTGGTTGGTGTTGGAGGAGGATATGGGGTGGAGATAGTACAGATAGGGGGTCACGTGGATGATTGGTTATGGGTCTCTGGTTGGACCTGGTGTTGGGGGAGGATTTGGGGTGGAGATGATACAGATAGGGGGTCACGTATATGATTGGTTTTGGGTCTCTGGTTGGTGTTGGAGGAAGTTATGGGGTGGAGATAGTACAGATAGGGGGTCACGTGGATGATTGGTTATGGGTCTCTGGTTGGACATGGTGTTGGGGAGGTTATGGGGTGGAGATAGTACAGATAGGGGGTCTCTGGATGGTGTTGGAGGAGGATATGGGGTGGAGATAGTACAGATAGGGGGTCACGTGGATGATTGGTTATGGGTCTCTAGTTGGTGTTGGGGGAGGATATGGGGTGGAGATGATACAGATAGGGGGTCACGTGGATGATTTGGTTATGGGTCTCTGGTTGGTGTTGGAGGAGGATATGGGGTGGAGATAGTACAGATAGGGAGTCACGTGGATGATTGGTTATGGGTCTCTGGTTGGTGTTGGAGGAGGATATGGAGTGGAGATAGTACAGATAGGGGGTCATGTGGATGATTGGTTATGGGTCTCTGGTTGGACCTGGTGTTGGGGGAGGATATGGGGTGGAGATGATACAGATAGGGGGTCACGTGGATGATTGGTTATGGGTTTCTGGTTGGTGATGGAGATAGTACAGATAGGGGGTCACGTGGATGATTGGTTATGGGTCTCTGGTTGGTGTTGGGGGGAGGATATGGGGTGGAGATAGTACAGATAGGGGGTCACCTGGATGATTGGTTATGGGTCTCTGGTTGGACCTGGTGTTGGGGGAGGATATGATACAGATAGGGGTTCACGTGGATGATTGGTTATGGGTCTCTGGTTGGTGTTGGGGGAGGATATGGGGTGGAGATGATACAGATAGGGGGTCACGTGGATGATTGGTTATGGGTCTCTGGTTGGTGTTCGGGGAGGATATGGGGTGGAGATGATACAGATAGGGGGTCACGTAGATGATTGGTTATGGGTCTCTGGTTGGTGTTGGAGGAGGATATGGGGTGGAGATGATACAGATAGGGGGTCACGTGGATGATTGGTTATGGGTCTCTGGTTGGACCTTGTGTTGGGGGAGGATTTGGGGTGGAGATGATACAGATAGGGGGTCACTTGGATGATTGGTTATGGGTCTCTGGTTGGTGTTGGGGGAGGATATAGGGTGGAGATGATACAGATAGGGGGTCACGTGGATGATTGGTTATGGGTCTCTGGTTGGACCTGGTGTTGGGGGAGGATTTGGGGTGGAGATGATACAGATAGGGGGTCACTTGGATGATTGGTTATGGGTCTCTGGTTGGTGTTGGAGGAGGATATGGGGTGGAGATAGTACAGATAGGGGGTCACGTGGATGATTGGTTCTGAGTCTCTAGTTGGTGTTTGAGGAGGATATGGGGTGGAGATAGTACAGATAGGGGGTCACGTGGATGATTGGTTATGGGTCTCTGGTTGGACTTGGTGTTGGGGGAGGATATGGGGTGGAAATAGTACAGATAGGGGGTCACGTGGATGATTGGTTATGGGTCTCTGGTTGGACATGGTGTTGGGGAGGATATGGACTGGAGATAATACAGATAGGGGGTCACGTGGATGATTGGTTATGGGTCTCTGGTTGGTGTTGGAGGAGGATATGGGGTGGAGATAGTACAGATAGGGGGTCACGTGGATGATTGGTTATGGGTCTCTGGTTGGTGTTGGGGGAGGATATGGGGTGGAGATGATACAGATAGGGGGTCACGTAGATGATTGGTTATGGGTCTCTGGTTGGTGTTGGAGGAGGATATGGGGTGGAGATGGTACAGATAGGGGGTGACGTGGATGATTGGTTATGGGTCTCTGGTTGGTGTTGGAGGAGGATATGGGGTGGAGATAGTACAGATAGGGAGTCACGTGGATGATTGGTTATGGGTCTCTGGTTGGTGTTGGAGGAGGATATGGGGTGGAGATGATACAGATAGGGGGTCACGTAGATGATTGGTTATGGGTCTCTGGTTGGTGTTGGAGGAGGATATGGGGTGGAGATGGTACAGATAGGGGGTCACGTGGATGATTGGTTATGGGTCTCTGGTTGGTGTTGGAGGAGGATATGGGGTGGAGATAGTACAGATAGGGAGTCACGTGGATGATTGGTTATGGGTCTCTGGTTGGTGTTGGAGGAGGATATGGGGTGGAGATAGTACAGATGGGGGGGTCACGTGGATGATTGGTTATGGGTCTCTGGTTGGTGTTGGGGGAGGATATGGGGTGGAGATAGGACAGATAGGGTGTCACGTGGATGATTGGTTATGGGTCTCTGGTTTGTGTTGGGGGAGGATATGGGGTGGAGATAGTACAGATAGGGGGTCACGTGGATGATTGGTTATGGGTCTCTGGTTGGTGTTGGGGGAGGATATGGGGTGGAGATAGTACAGATAGGGGGTCACATGGATGATTGGTTATTGGTGTTGGGGGAGGATATGGGGTGGAGATAGTACAGATAGGGAGTCACCTGGATGATTTGTTATTGGTCTCTGGTTGGTGTTGGGGGAGGATATGGAGTGGAGATAGTACAGATGGGGGGTCACGTGGATAATTGGTTATGGGTCTCTGGTTGGTGTTGGGGGAGGATATGGGGTGGAGATAGTACAGATAGGGGGTCACGTGGATGATTGCTTATTGGTGTTGGGGGAGGATATGGGGTGGAGATAGTACAGATAGGGAGTCACCTGGATGATTGGTTATTGGTCTCTGGTTGGTGTTGGGGGAGGATATGGGATGGAGCTAGTACAGATGGGGGGTCACGTGGATGATTGGTTATGGGTCTCTGGTTGGTGTTGGGGGAGGATATGGGGTGGAGATAGTACAGATGGGGGGTCACATGGATGATTGGTTATGGGTCTCTGGTTGGACCTGGTGTTGGGGGAGGATTTGGGGTGGAGATGATACAGATAGGGGGTCACGTGGATGATTGGTTATGGGGGAGGATATGGTTGGGGGAGGATATGGGGTGGAGATGATACAGATAGGGGGTCACGTGGATGATTGGTTATGGGTCTCTGGTTGGTATTGGGGGAGGATATGGAGAGAAGATAGTACAGATAGGGGGTCACGTGGATGATTGGTTATGGGTCTCTGGTTGGACATGGTGTTGGGGAGGATATGAAGTGGAGATAATACAGATAGGGAGTTACGTGGATGATTGGTTATGGGTCTCTGGTGGTGTTGGAGGATATGGAGTGGAGATAGTACAGATAGGTGGTCACCTGGATGATTAGTTATGGGTCTCTGGATGGTGTTGGAGGAGGATATGGGGTGGAGATAGTACAGATAGGGAGTCACGTGGATGATTGGTTATGGGTCTCTGGTTGGTGTTGGAGGAGGATATGGGGTGGAGATAGTACAGATGGGGGGGTCACGTGGATGATTGGTTATGGGTCTCTGGTTGGTGTTGGGGGAGGATATGGGGTGGAGATAGTACAGATAGGGAGTCACGTGGATGATTGGTTATGGGTCTCTGGTTGGTGTTGGGGGAGGATATGGGGTGGAGATAGTACAGATAGGTGGGTCATGTGGATGATTGGTTATTGGTGTTGGGGGAGGATATGGGGTGGAGATAGTACAGATAGGGAGTCACCTGGATGATTGGTTATTGGTCTCTGGTTGGTGTTGGGGAGGATATGGGGTGGAGATAGTACAGATGGGGGGTCACGTGGATGATTGGTTATGGGTCTCTGGTTGGTGTTGGGGGAGGATATGGGGTGGAGATAGTACAGATAGGGGGTCACGTGGATGATTGGTTATTGGTGTTGGGGGAGGATATGGGGTGGAGATAGTACAGATAGGGAGTCACCTGGATGATTGGTTATTGGTCTCTGGTTGGTGTTGGTGGAGGATATGGGGTGGAGATAGTACAGATGGGGGGTCACGTGGATGATTGGTTATGGGTCTCTGGTTGGTGTTGGAGGAGGATATGGGGTGGAGATAGTACAGATGGGGGGTCACGTGGATGATTGGTTATGGGTCTCTGGTTGGTGTTGGGGGAGGATATGGAGAGAAGATAGTACAGATAGGGGGTCACGTGGATGATTGGTTATGGGTCTCTGGTTGGACATGGTGTTGGGGAGGATATGGAGTGGAGATAATACAGATAGGGAGTTACGTGGATGATTGGTTATGGGTCTCTGGTTGGTGTTGGAGGATATGGAGTGGAGATAGTACAGATAGGGGGTCACCTGGATGATTAGTTATGGGTCTCTGGATGGTGTTGGAGGAGGATATGGGGTGGAGATAGTACAGATAGGGAGTCACGTGGATGATTGGTTATGGGTCTCTGGTTGGTGTTGGAGGAGGATATGGGGTGGAGATAGTACAGATAGGGAGTCACTTGGATGATTGGTTATGGGTCTCTGGTTGGTGTTGGGGGAGGATATGGGGTGGAGATAGTACAGATGGGGGGTCACGTGGATGATTGGTTATGGGTCTCTGGTTGGTGTTGGGGGAGGATATGGGGTGGAGATAGTACAGATAGGGGGTCACGTGGATGATTGGTTATTGGTGTTGGGGGAGGATATGGGGTGGAGATAGTACAGATAGGGGGTCACGTGGATGATTGGTTATGGGTCTCTGGTTGGTGTTGGAGGAGGATATGGGGTGGAGATAGTACAGATAGGGGGTCACGTGGATGATTGGTTATGGGTCTCTGGTTGGACCTGGTGTTGGGGGAGGATTTGGGGTGGAGATGATACAGATAGGGGGTCACGTATATGATTGGTTTTGGGTCTCTGGTTGGTGTTGGAGGAAGTTATGGGGTGGAGATAGTACAGATAGGGGGTCACGTGGATGATTGGTTATGGGTCTCTGGTTGGACATGGTGTTGGGGAGGTTATGGGGTGGAGATAGTACAGATAGGGGGTCTCTGGATGGTGTTGGAGGAGGATATGGGGTGGAGATAGTACAGATAGGGGGTCACGTGGATGATTGGTTATGGGTCTCTAGTTGGTGTTGGGGGAGGATATGGGGTGGAGATGATACAGATAGGGGGTCACGTGGATGATTTGGTTATGGGTCTCTGGTTGGTGTTGGAGGAGGATATGGGGTGGAGATAGTACAGATAGGGAGTCACGTGGATGATTGGTTATGGGTCTCTGGTTGGTGTTGGAGGAGGATATGGAGTGGAGATAGTACAGATAGGGGGTCATGTGGATGATTGGTTATGGGTCTCTGGTTGGACCTGGTGTTGGGGGAGGATATGGGGTGGAGATGATACAGATAGGGGGTCACGTGGATGATTGGTTATGGGTTTCTGGTTGGTGATGGAGATAGTACAGATAGGGGGTCACGTGGATGATTGGTTATGGGTCTCTGGTTGGTGTTGGGGGGAGGATATGGGGTGGAGATAGTACAGATAGGGGGTCACCTGGATGATTGGTTATGGGTCTCTGGTTGGACCTGGTGTTGGGGGAGGATATGATACAGATAGGGGTTCACGTGGATGATTGGTTATGGGTCTCTGGTTGGTGTTGGGGGAGGATATGGGGTGGAGATGATACAGATAGGGGGTCACGTGGATGATTGGTTATGGGTCTCTGGTTGGTGTTGGGGGAGGATATGGGGTGGAGATGATACAGATAGGGGGTCACGTAGATGATTGGTTATGGGTCTCTGGTTGGTGTTGGAGGAGGATATGGGGTGGAGATGATACAGATAGGGGGTCACGTGGATGATTGGTTATGGGTCTCTGGTTGGACCTTGTGTTGGGGGAGGATTTGGGGTGGAGATGATACAGATAGGGGGTCACTTGGATGATTGGTTATGGGTCTCTGGTTGGTGTTGGGGGAGGATATAGGGTGGAGATGATACAGATAGGGGGTCACGTGGATGATTGGTTATGGGTCTCTGGTTGGTGTTGGAGGAGGATATGGGGTGGAGATAGTACAGATAGGGGGTCACGTGGATGATTGGTTCTGAGTCTCTAGTTGGTGTTTGAGGAGGATATGGGGTGGAGATAGTACAGATAGGGGGTCACGTGGATGATTGGTTATGGGTCTCTGGTTGGACTTGGTGTTGGGGGAGGATATGGGGTGGAAATAGTACAGATAGGGGGTCACGTGGATGATTGGTTATGGGTCTCTGGTTGGACATGGTGTTGGGGAGGATATGGAGTGGAGATAATACAGATAGGGGGTCACGTGGATGATTGGTTATGGGTCTCTGGTTGGTGTTGGAGGAGGATATGGGGTGGAGATAGTACAGATAGGGGGTCACGTGGATGATTGGTTATGGGTCTCTGGTTGGTGTTGGGGGAGGATATGGGGTGGAGATGATACAGATAGGGGGTCACGTAGATGATTGGTTATGGGTCTCTGGTTGGTGTTGGAGGAGGATATGGGGTGGAGATGGTACAGATAGGGGGTGACGTGGATGATTGGTTATGGGTCTCTGGTTGGTGTTGGAGGAGGATATGGGGTGGAGATAGTACAGATAGGGAGTCACGTGGATGATTGGTTATGGGTCTCTGGTTGGTGTTGGAGGAGGATATGGGGTGGAGATGATACAGATAGGGGGTCACGTAGATGATTGGTTATGGGTCTCTGGTTGGTGTTGGAGGAGGATATGGGGTGGAGATGGTACAGATAGGGGGTCACGTGGATGATTGGTTATGGGTCTCTGGTTGGTGTTGGAGGAGGATATGGGGTGGAGATAGTACAGATAGGGAGTCACGTGGATGATTGGTTATGGGTCTCTGGTTGGTGTTGGAGGAGGATATGGGGTGGAGATAGTACAGATGGGGGGGTCACGTGGATGATTGGTTATTGGTGTTGGGGGAGGATATGGGGTGGAGATAGTACAGATAGGGAGTCACCTGGATGATTTGTTATTGGTCTCTGGTTGGTGTTGGGGGAGGATATGGAGTGGAGATAGTACAGATGGGGGGTCACGTGGATAATTGGTTATGGGTCTCTGGTTGGTGTTGGGGGAGGATATGGGGTGGAGATAGTACAGATAGGGGGTCACGTGGATGATTGCTTATTGGTGTTGGGGGAGGATATGGGGTGGAGATAGTACAGATAGGGAGTCACCTGGATGATTGGTTATTGGTCTCTGGTTGGTGTTGGGGGAGGATATGGGATGGAGCTAGTACAGATGGGGGGTCACGTGGATGATTGGTTATGGGTCTCTGGTTGGTGTTGGGGGAGGATATGGGGTGGAGATAGTACAGATGGGGGGTCACATGGATGATTGGTTATGGGTCTCTGGTTGGACCTGGTGTTGGGGGAGGATTTGGGGTGGAGATGATACAGATAGGGGGTCACGTGGATGATTGGTTATGGGGGAGGATATGGTTGGGGGAGGATATGGGGTGGAGATGATACAGATAGGGGGTCACGTGGATGATTGGTTATGGGTCTCTGGTTGGTATTGGGGGAGGATATGGAGAGAAGATAGTACAGATAGGGGGTCACGTGGATGATTGGTTATGGGTCTCTGGTTGGACATGGTGTTGGGGAGGATATGAAGTGGAGATAATACAGATAGGGAGTTACGTGGATGATTGGTTATGGGTCTCTGGTGGTGTTGGAGGATATGGAGTGGAGATAGTACAGATAGGTGGTCACCTGGATGATTAGTTATGGGTCTCTGGATGGTGTTGGAGGAGGATATGGGGTGGAGATAGTACAGATAGGGAGTCACGTGGATGATTGGTTATGGGTCTCTGGTTGGTGTTGGAGGAGGATATGGGGTGGAGATAGTACAGATGGGGGGGTCACGTGGATGATTGGTTATGGGTCTCTGGTTGGTGTTGGGGGAGGATATGGGGTGGAGATAGTACAGATAGGGAGTCACGTGGATGATTGGTTATGGGTCTCTGGTTGGTGTTGGGGGAGGATATGGGGTGGAGATAGTACAGATAGGTGGGTCATGTGGATGATTGGTTATTGGTGTTGGGGGAGGATATGGGGTGGAGATAGTACAGATAGGGAGTCACCTGGATGATTGGTTATTGGTCTCTGGTTGGTGTTGGGGAGGATATGGGGTGGAGATAGTACAGATGGGGGGTCACGTGGATGATTGGTTATGGGTCTCTGGTTGGTGTTGGGGGAGGATATGGGGTGGAGATAGTACAGATAGGGGGTCACGTGGATGATTGGTTATTGGTGTTGGGGGAGGATATGGGGTGGAGATAGTACAGATAGGGAGTCACCTGGATGATTGGTTATTGGTCTCTGGTTGGTGTTGGTGGAGGATATGGGGTGGAGATAGTACAGATGGGGGGTCACGTGGATGATTGGTTATGGGTCTCTGGTTGGTGTTGGAGGAGGATATGGGGTGGAGATAGTACAGATGGGGGGTCACGTGGATGATTGGTTATGGGTCTCTGGTTGGTGTTGGGGGAGGATATGGGGTGGAGATAGTACAGATGGGGGTCACGTGGATGATTGGTTATGGGTCTCTGGTTGGTGTTGGGGGAGGATATGGGGTGGAGATAGTACAGATAGGGGGTCACGTGGATGATTGGTTATTGGTGTTGGGGGAGGATATGGGGTGGAGATAGTACAGATAGGGAGTCACCTGGATGATTGGTTATTGGTCTCTGGTTGGTGTTGGGGGAGGATATGGGGTGGAGATAGTACAGATGGGGGGTCACGTGGATGATTGGTTATGGGTCTCTGGTTGGTGTTGGGGGAGGATATGGAGAGAAGATAGTACAGATAGGGGGTCACGTGGATGATTGGTTATGGGTCTCTGGTTGGACATGGTGTTGGGGAGGATATGGAGTGGAGATAATACAGATAGGGAGTTACGTGGATGATTGGTTATGGGTCTCTGGTTGGTGTTGGAGGATATGGAGTGGAGATAGTACAGATAGGGGGTCACCTGGATGATTAGTTATGGGTCTCTGGATGGTGTTGGAGGAGGATATGGGGTGGAGATAGTACAGATAGGGAGTCACGTGGATGATTGGTTATGGGTCTCTGGTTGGTGTTGGAGGAGGATATGGGGTGGAGATAGTACAGATAGGGAGTCACTTGGATGATTGGTTATGGGTCTCTGGTTGGTGTTGGGGGAGGATATGGGGTGGAGATAGTACAGATGGGGGGTCACGTGGATGATTGGTTATGGGTCTCTGGTTGGTGTTGGAGGAGGATATGGGGTGGAGATAGTACAGATGGGGGGTCACGTGGATGATTGGTTATGGGTCTCTGGTTGGTGTTGGGGGAGGATATGGGGTGGAGATAGTACAGATGGGGGTCACGTGGATGATTGGTTATGGGTCTCTGGTTGGTGTTGGGGGAGGATATGGGGTGGAGATAGTACAGATAGGGGGTCACGTGGATGATTGGTTATTGGTGTTGGGGAGCATATGGGGTGGAGATAGTACAGATAGGGAGTCACCTGGATGATTGGTTATTGGTCTCTGGTTGGTGTTGGGGGAGGATATGGGGTGGAGATAGTACAGATGGGGGGTCACGTGGATGATTGGTTATGGGTCTCTGGTTGGTGTTGGGGGAGGATATGGAGAGAAGATAGTACAGATAGGGGGTCACGTGGATGATTGGTTATGGGTCTCTGGTTAGACATGGTGTTGGGGAGGATATGGAGTGGAGATAATACAGATAGGTAATTACGTGGATGATTGGTTATGGGTCTCTGGTTGGTGTTGGAGGATATGGAGTGGAGATAGTACAGATAGGGGGTCACCTGGATGATTAGTTATGGGTCTCTGGATGGTGTTGGAGGAGGATATGGGGTGGAGATAGTACAGATAGGGAGTCACGTGGATGATTGGTTATGGGTCTCTGGTTGGTGTTGGAGGAGGATATGGGGTGGAGATAGTACAGATAGGGAGTCACTTGGATGATTGGTTATGGGTCTCTGGTTGGTGTTGGGGGAGGATATGGGGTGGAGATAGTACAGATGGGGGGTCACGTGGATGATTGGTTATGGGTCTCTGGTTGGTGTTGGGGGAGGATATGGGGTGGAGATAGTACAGATAGGGGGTCACGTGGATGATTGGTTATTGGTGTTGGGGGAGGATATGGGGTGGAGATAGTACAGATAGGGAGTCACCTGGATGATTGGTTATTGGTCTCTGGTTGGTGTTGGTGGAGGATATGGGGTGGAGATAGTACAGATGGGGGGTCACGTGGATGATTGGCTATGGGTCTCTGGTTGGTGTTGGGGGAGGATATGGGGTGGAGATAGTACAGATAGGGGGTCACGTGGATGATTGGTTATTGGTGTTGGGGGAGGATATTGGGTGGAGATAGTACAGATGGGGGGTCACGTGGATGATTGGTTATGGGTCTCTGGTTGGACCTGGTGTTGGGGGAGGATTTGGGGTGGAGATGATACAGATAGGGGGTCACGTGGATGATTGGTTATGGGTCTCTGGTTGGTGTTGGGGGAGGATATGGGGTGGAGATAGTACAGATAGGGGGTCACGTGGATGATTGGTTTTGGGTCTCTGGTTGGTGTTGGGGGAGGATATGGGGTGGAGATAGTACAGACAGGGGGTCACGTGGATGATTGGTTTTGGGTCTCTGGTTGGTGTTGGGGGAGGATATGGGGTGGAGATAGTACAGATAGGGGGTCACGTGGATGATTGGTTTTGGGTCTCTGGTTGGTGTTGGGGGAGGATATGGGGTGGAGATAGTACAGATAGGGGGTCACGTGGATGATTGGTTTTGGGTCTCTGGTTGGTGTTGGAGGAGGATATGGAGTGGAGATAGTACAGATAGGGGGTCACGTGGATGATTGGTTATGGGTCTCTGGTTGGTGTTGGGGGAGGATATGGGGTGGAGATAGTACAGATAGGGGGTCACGTGGATGATTGGTTTTGGGTCTCTGGTTGGTGTTGGGGGAGGATATGGGGTGGAGATAGTACAGATAGGGGGTCACGTGGATGATTGGTTTTGGGTCTCTGGTTGGTGTTGGAGGAGGATATGGAGTGGAGATAGTACAGATAGGGGGTCACGTGGATGATTGGTTATGGGTCTCTGGTTGGACCTGGTGTTGGGGGAGGATATGGGGTGGAGATGATACAGATAGGGGGTCACGTGGATATTGGTTATGGGTCTCTGGTTGGTGTTGGGGGGGGATATGGGGTGGAGATAGTACAGATAGGGGTTTATGTGGATGATTGGTTATGGGTCTCTGGTTGGTGTTGGGGGAGGATATGGGGTGGAGATGATACAGATAGGGGGTCACGTGGATGATTGGTTATGGGTCTCTGGTTGGTGTTGGGGGGGGATATGGGGTGGAGATAGTACAGATAGGGGTTTATGTGGATGATTGGTTATGGGTCTCTGGTTGGTGTTGGGGGAGGATATGGGGTGGAGATGATACAGATAGGGGGTCACGTGGATGATTGGTTATGGGTCTCTGGTTGGTGTTGGGGGAGGATATGGGGTGGAGATAGGACAGATAGGGGGTCACATGTGGTCAGATAGGGTTGATGATTGGGTATGGGCCTCTCGTTGCTCCGGCCCCCATTTTATGGGGTAGAGATAATAATGGGTCATCTGTCAGTCGGACATGAAGCCGGCGGTCTCGGCGATCTGCGGACACGATGATATTTTTAGTTGCCGTGAGGAAATGTTAGCATTAGTTTGTATCTCGTTGCAACTTTAGATGGTTTCCATGGTAACAGCTGACCTAGTTCAGGCAGCAGTTTATGAGGCTCCACATTACTTGAGGAGGAAACAACCAATCAGATGAATGGCTGAGGAGAACACCATCATGTTCATTGTATTTATTCCCTCTTCTGCAGTACATTCGACATATCGTCCTCTGTGTTGTATATCCCATACGTCCCACATGTGTGCCATCTATAAGATGTATTCCTGTGTATGTTCTAATCTGTGACAAGTTATTACTTTGCATCTGATCCATGTATGATCCGTGAAGGATCCGTGTATGATCGTGTGAGAACCATGTACGATCCGTGTAGGATCCATGTACGATCTTTGTAGGATCCGTGTGCGATCTTTGTACAATCCATTTAGGATCCATGAAGGACATGTGTAGGATCCATGTACAATTGAGCCATGTTTTATGCGTATACGATCCATGTTCGACATTGGGCTCATCTCCGGGTCTCCATTGTGTATTTTGGGGGATGGGGTCCAGTCTTATGAGTAGCGATGCTCATCTCGGGGGGCCACAGTTGTGTAATTTGGGGGGTGGGGTCCAGTGTTAGATGTGATGCTCTTGCTCATCTCTGGATCTCAGTTGTGTGATTTGGGGGGATGGGGTCCAGTGTTAGGAGGTAAAATGTTCTTGTTCATCTCTGGGTCTCAGTTGTGTAATTTGGGGGATGGGCTCCAGTGTTAGGAGACGCAATGCTCTCGTTCATCTTGGGATCTCAGTTGTGTAATTTGGGGGATGGGGTCCAGTGTTTGGAGACGCGATGCTCTCGTTCATCTTGGGATCTCAGTTGTGTAATTTGGGGGATGGGGTCCAGTGTTTGGAGACGCGATGCTCTCGTTCATCTTGGGATCTCAGTTGTGTAATTTGGGGGATGGGGTCCAGTGTTTGGAGGTACGATGCTCTCGCTCATCTCTGGGTCTCAGTTGTGTAATTTGGGGGATGGGGTCTAGTGTTAGATGTGATGCTCTCGCTCATCTCTGGGTCTCAGTTGTGTGATTTGGGGAGATGGGGTCCAGTGTTAGGAGGTACAATGTTCTTGTTCATCTCTGGGTCTCAGTTGTGTAATTTGGGGGATGGGGTCCAGTGTTTGGAGGTGCGAGGCTCTCATTCATCTTGGGATCTCAGTTGTGTAATTTGGGGGATGGGGTCCAGTGTTTGGAGGTACGATGCTCTCGCTCATCTCTGGGTCTCGGTTGTGTAATTTGGGGGATGGGGTCCAGTGTTTGGAGACGCGATGCTCTCGCTCATCTCTGGGTCTCAGTTGTGTAATTTGGGGGATGGGGTCCAGTGTTAGGAGATGCGATGCGCTCACTCATCTCTGGGTCTCAGTTGTGTGATTTGGGGGGATGGGGTCTAGTGTTGGGAGGTACGATGCTCTCGCTCATCTCGGGGTCTCAGTTGTGTAATTTGGGGTGATAAGGTTCAGTGTTAGGTACGCTCATTTCTGGGTCTCAGTTGTGTAATTTGGGGTGATATGGTTCAGTGTTAGGTACGCTCATCTCTGGGTCTCAGTTGTGTAATTTGGGGGATGGGGTCCAGTGTTTGGAGACGCAAAGCTCTCGCTCATCTCTGGGTCTCAGTTGTGTGATTTGGGGGGATGGGGTCTAGTGTTGGGAGGTACGATGCTCTTGCTCATCTCGGGGTCTCGGTTGTGTAATTTGGGGTGAAAAGGTTCAGTGTTAGGTACGCTCATTTCTTTCTCGTACATCACGGGACACAGAGCGGCATAGTCATTACTATGTGGGTTATATAGTTTACCTTCAGGTGCTGGCACTGGCAACTTCCAAACCGGAAGTACCCTCCCCTATATAAGCCCCTCCCATCCGGGAGCACCTCAGTTTTTTGCCAGTGTCTAAGGTGTTGGCCAAGAAGTAACATGTGTTTTTCACTGAGCTTGCGTACAGGTTCTTTTGGGCCTCAGTAAGCTATTCCGGATCCGAACAAAAAAGCTTCATAGCTAAACGGTCGGTACCCGGGCCTTGCAGAGAAGAGCAAGGTTTTGCCTGTAATGCTTCTCTTAGGAGGGCTGGACGCTGGGATCCAGAGCTCTGGTCATACCCACGACCAAGATGTTTTCTGTGCAGGGTGCTATACAGGTCCAGGGGAGTGGAATCCTTGGGAACCCGGTCCCTGAAGGTTTGATTACAATGCCTGCCATGAGAGGTGAAGTTTGGGCTTCTGTGGACCAAACAGAGTCCTGCGGCGGGGAAAAGGTAAGTGGGGGCCCCTCAGGAACTTGGTTCTATTGAGGGGACCCCCAAGCCTAATATGTCTTTCTGCCTGTTACCTAACGGTATTCCCGCTAAATATCTGTGCATGCCTGTAACTACTAAAAAATGTAATAATTTTAAGAGTGGTCAAGAACAAAAAAAAAAAAAAATGGTTAAACCGCGGTACCTGTGTTAAACCACTAGAGGCCGCTGTGGAACGTTGTTTTCTTGTCATGTGGATTTTTTCTTTTCAAGTCAAAATCCAGGCAGATGGTGAGTTCTCTGGATGGGAAACTGTTTCCTCTGCCATGTTGCAATGCTCGTCCATCCCCTGGCCCTGTGGCAAACAGGGCCCTGGCTTCTGTCCCTAGTTCCTTTCGAAAAAGAGCGCCGAAGGCGCACGTGCCCGCGCGCGTGCACGCGCCTCTATTTATAGAGGTGAGCTGGAAAAAGGGGCGGAGCTTGGTGGATGACGCTCTGTGCGCGCCGCAGCGCTTCTGCGCATGTGCGGGCGTCCCAGCATGATAAAAAGCACAATTAGGTGTTGTCAGCTGGTTATGGAAGGCAGAAACAGAGCTGGCAACATTTAGAAAGGCATACAGCAGGCGGTTGATGCAGGCATCCCCATAGAAAGGCACATTAGTAGACACCAACTGTTTATATAGCAGCAATTGTGCTAGACTATTGTCAGTAAGTGGTGTATTACGGCTGGAATACCTCAGCTTTGGGCTTAGGAATATGCCGTCTAAAGTCTCCGGGACTAAGAATCCCAGGAAGCAAAGGGGGTCTCCATCGGGCTCTGAGGATCTTGGGCATGCTTCGGCTGCACCAATCTCCCCTGAAAAATCAGAGGTTAGTGACCGTAGAGCACCCTCAGGAGTACCTGGTACTGTGGCTGTCCTCAGTTCACCTGCTCCTGTGTATATAACAGAGGAGGTTTTTTCCTCAGCTCTGGGAGGACTGGAAGAGAGATTGACAACATTGATCGCTGCTTCCCTGTCAGAGGGAAAGCGCGCCCGATCTCCGTCTCCTCCCTCAGAGTGCCTGTTAGCGGAGCAACAGTCCCATACAGGGATCGACCTACCTGAAGGGGATCAGGATGAGGTTGATTCTGTTGTAGAGGAATCAACAGTGGAAGAGCCATTCTCAGCATCACATGCTGAAAGATTATGGGTTCAGTCCCTAACTAACATGGTCCGATCAGCATTTAAAATGCCCCTTGCGGAGCCATCATCCACTTCTGTCTCCTCGTTGGGGTCGCTAAAAGCTCCCCAGACTGTTTGTTCCTTTCCAATCCATCCTTTACTGGAAGGGCTCATTTACCAGGATTGGGAACATCCTGATAAAATATTTACTCCCCCCAAGAGATTTCCGGTGGTCTATCCCATGGAGGATAAGTTCATCAGAAAATGGAGGGTCCCTACAGTGGACGCAGCCATCTCTTGTGTGAATAAATCACTGACATGTCCAGTAGATAATGTCCAAATGTTCAAGAACCCAATAGATAAAAGATTGGAGTCCTTATTAAAATCTGCTTTTTCTACAGCAGGCTTGGTGACACAACCAGCAGTGGCAGCTATTGGGGTCTGCCAAGCAGTGAAGGATCAGTTGAAACAGGTCTTAAGGGACTTGCCAGATCAGCAGGCTCTTGCCCTAGCTGATCTACCTAGAGCCTTATGCTTTGCGGTTGACGCTATAAAGGATTCAATCCATCAGGCCTCCCGCCTTACACTGTCTGTAGTACATATGCGTAGGCTTCTATGGCTCAAAAACTGGTCTGCTGAAGCTCCCTGTAAAAAATTGCTGGTCAGCTTCCCATTTCATGGTGAACGCTTATTCGGGGAAGACCTGGACAAATATATCCAGAAAATTTCCAGCGGTAAAAGTACACTCTTGCCGGTTAAAAACAGAGTTAGAGGTCCCTCTTTTAAGAGGCCTGCTTCTCCAGTCCCTAGGACATCGGCTGTGAAACAGTTCCGACGGCCTCCTCGGTCAAATCCCGGGGGTAAAAATCAGGGACAATCGCAGGGTAACAAGAAACCCTGGGTCAGGAGAGGTACAAAACCTCCTCCAAAGTCAAATGCATGAAGGGTTGCCCCCACTCAATCGGGTGGGGGGAAGACTTCAGTTGTTCGCAGAGACCTGGCGTTACACGATCAGAGACAGATGGGTGCTCTCCGCAGTAAGTCTGGGATACAAATTGGAGTTAAAAGACTCCCCTCCTTCCCATTTTTAAGGTCAAACGTGCCAAGGGATCCCCGGAAGAGAGGATCCCTCCTGTTGGCACTAGAACAACTATTGCTCCAAGGAGTAATTATGGAGGTTCCCCTGGAAGAATGGGGGTTCGGGTTTTACTCAAACCTCTTTACAGTCCCGAAGCCAAACGGGGACGTGAGGCCCATATTAAATCTAAAAGGGCTAAACAAATTCCTACATATCAGGACTTTCCGGATGGAGTCGATCCGATCGGTGGCCACTGCCCTACAAGGGGAGGAATGGTTAGCCTCGATCGACATCAAAGATGCTTATTTGCACATTCCCATCTTTCCAGTCCACCAAAAATTTCTACGCTTTGCAGTAGAAGGGCGCCATTTTCAGTTCAGAGCCTTACCCTTCGGTCTGGCCACAGCACCACGAGTGTTCACAAAAATTCTGGCCCCATTATTGGCCAATCTAAGAACACGAGGTGTAACGATAATGGCATATCTAGACGACTTGTTGCTGATAGACCACTCAGTGGAAAAACTAGAAGTGGTTGTTCACGAGACAATCGAATATCTGGAATCTCACGGTTGGATTATCAACCGAGACAAGTCAGCCCTAAAACCAGTCAAAAGTCTGGAATACTTGGGGCTAAGGCTGGATTCAGACCAGAGAAAATTTTTCTTGCCTCAAGAAAAGGTGTCGTCTTTGAGAGATTTGATCCACCTAGTGGGTACAAAAAGACAGCCATCCATACGCCTGTGCATGAGGCTGCTGGGGAAAAATGGTGGCATCATTCGAAGCAGTACCCTACGGTCAATTCCATTCAAGGAATTTGCAAAGGGCCATACTGTCAGCCTGGAACAAAAAAGTTCAGGCCCTAGACTTACCAATGTCCTTGTCCCCTTCCGTGCGCAAGAGCCTCCGTTGGTGGTTGGTTCCCCAGAATCTGGAAAGAGGGAAATCCTTCAGTCCGATTTCTTGGAAGGTGGTCACTACAGATGCCAGCCTTATAGGCTGGGGAGCAGTACTGGTGCAATGGTCTCTCCAGGGCAGGTGGTCGGATGCAGAAAAGGCCCTGCCCATCAATCTCTTAGAGATACGAGCAGCCCGGTGTGCCCTAGTAGCATGGACATCCGAACTCCAAGGGGCCCCTGTCAGAATTCAATCAGACAATGCCACGGCAGTGGCATATATCAATCATCAGGGTGGCACCAGGAGTCGTGCAGCCCAGAGGGAAGTGAATTGCATCCTGAAATGGGCAGAAAGATATGTCCCAGCCATATCCGCAGTATTCATTCCAGGAGTGGAGAATTGGAAGGCGGACTTTCTAAGTCGCCAACAATTATGCCCAGGGTAATGATCCCTTCACCCCTAGGTTTTCCGGACAATATGTCAGCGGTGGGGAACACCGGATGTAGATCTGCTAGCATCCAGATTCAACGCAAAGGTGGACAGGTTTGTCTCTCGGACAAGGGATCCCCTAGCTTGCGGCTCGGATGCCCTAGTGTTCCCTTGGGATCAGTTCAAGCTGATATATGCATTTCCACCGCCACAATTGTTACCTCGACTACTCCGCAGAATCAGGGTAGAAAAGAAACCAGTGATTCTGGTGGCTTCAGCGTGGCCCCGAAGAGCATGGTACGCGGAGATTGTAAAAATGTTGGTGGGGAGTCCTTGGACCCTCCCACATCGTCCGGACCTGCTTTCGCAAGGACCGATATACCACCCTTCCTTACCAGCCCTAGGTTTG
The DNA here is from genome assembly GCA_029206835.1 of Rana muscosa. Classification (NCBI taxonomy): domain Eukaryota; kingdom Metazoa; phylum Chordata; class Amphibia; order Anura; family Ranidae; genus Rana; species Rana muscosa. The sequence goes on from JARGYO010005627.1 coordinate 1,820,715, forward strand.
ACGGCCTGGCTATTGAAGCCCACATTCTAAAAAAGAGAGGTCTCTCTAATCCTGTGGTATCTACCATGATCAATGCCAGGAAGCCGGTATCCAGGCAGATCTACTATAGAATCTGGAAGGCGTACATCACGTGGTGTGAGGCCAAGAAATGGCATCCACGTAAGTACGTAATAGGTACGATTCTGGACTTCCTACAGTGGGCTGTAGATAGGAAGCTTGCCTTGAGTACTATCAAGGGTCAGATTTCGGCCTTGTCAATATTTTTTTCAAAGGCCCTTGGCTTCGCATTCACTAGTCAAAGCCTTTATACAAGGAGTGATGCGTATTAGCCCTCCGGTTAATATTCCCATATGTCCATGGGATCTAAACTTGGTTCTGTCGGTTCTACAGAAACAACCATTTGAACCATTACAGCATATTTCCTTGGTTCTTCTCACCAGGAAATTGATTTTTCTAGTAGCCATTTGTTCGGCTAAAAGAGTGTCGGAATTAGCAGCTATGTCCTGTAAGGAGCCATATCTGGTTGTCCATAAGGACAGAGTAGTATTACGTCCTCATCCAGCCTTTCTTCCCAAGGTGGTATCGAGGTTTCATTTGAACCAAGATGTGGTTCTTCCTTCTTTTTTCCCCAAACCTACTTCGGTAGAGGAAAAGTTATTACATTCTTTGGATGTAGTAAGAGCAGTTAAAGCTTATCTAAAAGCCACTGCTCAGATTCGCAGAACGGATACTTTGTTTATTCTGCCGGAAGGCCCCAGAAAGGGTCAGGCAGCATCAAAATCCACTTTAGCCAAGTGGATTCGACAGGTCATAATACAAGCCTATGGCTTGAGAAGGAGACCGCCTCCGTTCAAAGTTAGGGCGCACTCCACGAGAGCAGTTGGAACTTCATGGGCAGTGCATCACCAGGCCTCCCTGGCTCAGATCTGTAAGGCCGCAACATGGTTTTCAGTACACACGTTTACTAGGTTCTACCAGGTGGACGTTAGAAGTCAGGAGGATGTCGCCTTTGGGCGCAGTGTGTTGCAGGCCGCAAAAGATCCTCATGTCTGATAGCGCCCAGCTTATGTATGGTGTATCCCCCCCTCATTGGGCATTGCTTTGGGACGTCCCACATAGTAATGACTATGCCGCTCTGTGTCCCGTGATGTACGAGAAAGAAAATAGGATTTTTATAACAGCTTACCTGTAAAAGTATACAAAAATAGTGTAGCGCTGGAAAGAACTGTATATATCTATACAGTTAAAATTAAATACGTGAAAAAAGTATCAAAAACACTAATAAAACAATGCAAATAAACCAATCAAGTTCATAAGTGCCCGTGAAGAAAGAAGATTATCAAATAAATGTGTAGAGGATTTCCTCTATATTGATGATAAGAGTTCCACAGAGAAGATATCCGATGAAGCTGGTAAGTGCTATTCCAACAATAAGTGAAGATCCCGCCACCAAAGTGAGAAATGAAGGCTTACCAAACAGCCTGCGACCGCCCTTCTCAGGGGGGTCAAAACAAGCTTAGTAGAGCGATGTTCACTCCATGGAAGGCAGAGAAATTCCAGTGAAGACACTTCATCCACAATAGGCGAGTCTCCAGAGACGTGTCTGCACAGCTGATCCAATTCGGAGATGAAAAACACTCTTGATTGATCAGAGTGAATAATCCTCAGCAGTTAAAACGATGTCCAAAGAGAAGAAAGAAAAACTTTCCATAGTGTAGCATTCATCAGGGAAGTTTTATTAGAAATGAACAGGAGAGAAAACAGCTCTCACATAGGTATAAAAAGTAATGATAAAACGAGAAAATCCTTGCAAGGAAATAAAAAAGCTCCGAGTTTCTGTCAAAGGCTGATTCGCGCGTGCGCAATGCATGTGCGTGTCACCCTACGCCGTTTCGTCAAATGTGACATCATCAGGGGCACGCCCACATGAGCACGCACACGCTATTTGTAGCCAAAGGGCCCACTCGGGGTTCTCTCATTGGCTACATGTCAAATGGCAGACGGAGCAGAAAATTGTACTAGCCTCTGCATTGATCTCTCAATGGAGAGGTCTTGACATAAAACACAGTTGCACCATCACCCCCAGTGGAACTTACAGATATTGCACCAATTTTTAAAACTGATTTTCAAAATAATCTCCACACTGACATCTTGTGGATCATGGTGCAACTGTTATTAAACCATTTTTTCAAAAACATTCTTTATTCAGAAAAAACATTATTTTTCCAAAAAACATTCTCTTTTTTTTAAAAAACATTCCTTTAAAACATTCTTTTTTTTAAAAAAAAAAAAAAATATATTTTTTTAAAAAAATGAATCCTAAGCAGGTTTACACTTAACCAATATAAAAATACTTAAAAAACTTTTTATATTAAAATAAAGCTTATGATATACTTAGTTAGTCAGGCCCAAACAAAACACTGGACCAAAATTGCACAGGAAGAAAAATGGGAACAAATTGCTTATGAGGGGAACAAATAATATGTCACCCATTGTTGATAAAGCAATTTATATCCCATTCAACGTTGAGGCCACCCGGTGTGTGACAACCCAATTTATGTATCCAACTGGTTTCGGATCTAGAGATGCTTCTTTTGCCATTGCCCCCTCTCCAGTTGGGCACATATTTCTCCAAACCAATGAAAATGGTACCTTTTGGGTTTCTGTTATGCACCAGATCATAGTGCTTAGACACACTATGTTTGTCAAAACCACTTTTTATGTTGGTGATGTGCTCACCTAATCTGGTACTCAATTTTCTAATGGTCCGGCCCACATATTCCAAACCGCATGGGCATCGCAAAAGGTACACCACGCACTTTGTAGCACATGTTATAAGGGACCTGATAGGATATGTGGCTCCTGTTCCTGATGAAGTAAACTCCATAGTTCTTCTACCTTGGAGGGCATTCACCCTGCAGACTTTACATCGTCTACACGGGTAAAATCCCTTCAAGTCCCCAAAAAAAAAAGGACGAGTTGGGGGATCTGGTACATTAGGTGCTAGTAGATGTCTGAAGTTAGAAGCACCCCTAAAGAGTACTCTCGGGGTGTTAGACAATAAAGGGCCCAATACTCGGTCGTTCTTTAGCACCGACCAGTGTTTTTTAATAATCCTTTTTATAGCCCAATGCTGACTTGAGTACGTGGTCAGAAAGGCTAAGCCAAAGTCCTCCCTATTTTCCACTTCTGGAGGTCTGTCACACAGAAGTGTCTGTCTATCTCTAAGGCCCACATCTGTAATAGCAGAGTCCAGTTTGGCAATGTCATACCCCTTGGCTATAAATCTTAATTTAAGGATTTCTGCCTCTTTGTGATATTGTTCCAAGTCAGTGCAATTTCGCTTTAGACGTAAAAATTGACCCTTCGGGACCGCCGACAGCCAGGAACTATGGTGGCATGAATCCAAAGGAATGTAGCCGTTCCTGTCTGTCGGTTTGAAGAAAGTGGATGTGACTATCCTACTGTCCTTTATTGAGACATTAAGGTCCAGAAAGTGAATCTGGATGGGGCTAATCTCATGACTGAGAATAATGCCCCTATCGTTACTGTTTAGGAGGGATAGATAAGAATTAACTGATTCTACATCACCATCCCAAATAAACAAAATGTCATCAATAAATCTTTTCCAAAAGATTAAATTAGGTGGGCTTTCACAAAGTACTACATCTTCCTCCCACTTAGCCATAAAAAGGTTGGCCATACTGGGGGCAAATTTTGCCCCCATGGCCACGCCCCTAATCTGGAGATAGTGTTTACCACTATGCCAGAAATAGTTATGCTTCATCGCGAAATCCAGCAACTCCATCACGAAGTTGCGCTGCGTGACGGAGATGCTGGAGTCGCGATAAAGAAAATGACGCACCGCCTCATACCCCAAATCATGAGAGATGGCCGTGTAAAGGGATGCGACATCGGCTGTAATAAGTAGATAGGAGGCCTTCCATTCAATCTGACCAAGAAGGTTAATGACGTGCTTAGTGTCCTTAAGAAAAGACGGGGTGCCCAAGACCAGTGGTTGCAAGTAATGATCGATGTATTTGCCGATCCGTGAGGTGATAGAATCGATACCACTGATGATGGGCCTTCCTGGGGGATTGATCAGGGTTTTGTGGATCTTGGGTAATATATACATCACTGGCAATCTGCAATCTGTAAAATCCTTTTCTTGGAGTACATCACGGGACACAGAGCTCCCACCCCTCTTTTGGGGACACTTATTGCTTTGCTACAAAACTGAGGTGCTCCCGGATGGGAGGGGCTTATATAGGGGAGGGTACTTCCGGTTTGGAAGTTGCCAGTGCCAGCACCTGAAGGTAAACTATATAACCCACATAGTAATGACTATGCCGCTCTGTGTCCCGTGATGTACTCCAAGAAAAGGATTTTACAGGTAAGCTGTTATAAAAATCCTATTTTCTGGGTCTCAGTTGTGTAATTTGGGGTGATAAGGTTCAGTGTTAGAAGGTACGCTCATCTCTGGGTCTCGGTTGTGTAATTTGGGGGATGAGGTCCAGTGTTGGGAGGTACGATCATCTCTATGTCTCAGTTGTGTAATTTGGACGATGTGGTCCACTGTTTGGAGACGCAATGCGCTCGCTCATTTCTGGGTCTCAGTTGTGTAATTTGGGGTGATATGGTTCAGTGTTAGGTACGCTCATCTCTGGGTCTCGGTTGTGTAATTTGGGGGATGGGGTCCAGTGTTGGGAGGTACGATCATTTCTGGGTCTCAGTTGTGTAATTTGGGGGATGGGGTCCAGTGTTTGGAGACGCGATGCTCTCGCTCGTCTCTGGGTCTCGGTTGTGTAATTTGGGGGATGGGGTCCAGTGTTGGGAGGTACGATCATTTCTGGGTCTCAGTTGTGTAATTTGGGGGATGGGGTCCAGTGTTTGGGGACGCAATGCGCTCGCTCATTTCTGGGTTGCCACATCGAGGTGGAGATGAGGGGTCTTTTCCTGCCTCCAGTTTGGGAGAGGAAGAAGGCGGCCCAGTGAGTCTCTGTACAGCCCCAAGCTTCTCCTTTGCTGCACATGATCCAAGCGTTGTCTTCAGAGCCCCCGTGTCCTCCTTCAGTTGTTCACCTTCTCCACCAGGAGACATCCAGCAGCTCTGAGAGAGAAAGCTTTACCCCGAGGCCATCTGAATGAGAGAGAGAGAGCGGAGAGCCGGCACGGCCAATGATTGAATTACAGGGAAGGCGCAGATCCGTTTTATAGAGGGGTGTTGTGCATTGGTGGCGCGGACACGACGCTTGGCACGCTGCCCAGTTTTTCCATGGCAGCGGTTGCTATTATGCAAATTCTGCTCAAGCTTTGAATTCCTCCGTAGGGTTTTTTTTTCCTCCACCCCCCCCCCTCATGTTCTTGGCGTACACAAAACAAGCAGCGGAACGCCGCAGCCACCATCTCCCTCCCCGCCTGCCTGCAAAATAAAACAAGGTGCCACGTTTATTTCCATAAATAACTGGCAAACGCCGTCACGTACAGCCGAATCCAGCTGGCTACCGAATACGGGTGGGTAGGATTCTCCTTCCAGGAAGAGCGATCTGCTCCCCGTTCTTCACCTTATGGTTATTCTAACAATCCTTTGTATGGGAGTAGCCAATACGCCATATTTTTACGTTTGGTATGCAAGTTCTTCACCCAGATATAACCTTACAATCTAGTTGTATTCTATGTTTAGAATATGCCAGTGAGTCTCATCCGGGCCCATTCCTGGGCTTCAGGCCTGTAGATTGGTTAATGGTTGGTAGGAGGATAATATTGGTGCGCATGATGGAGGGTTTACTCTTCTAAATCACTTTTTGTGTTCTCTCTTCCAGGACTCCAGATCGTCTAAGAAGTCTGCGGACAACTCAAGTACGGACGGCCTGAAGGCTGAGCGTTTACACCTTCGTTCCGAGGAGGAGAAGGTCCCGGCAACAAAGAACTCTTTACCTTTGCACTCAGAAGCCGCTGAGCCCAACAAGGCATCGCCATCTGGACTTGTCAGTAACAAAGACCCTGACTCAAAGGACAGGGTCCCGGTGAACGGCACAGCCGCCAGCGTTACTGAAAAGCTCGCTCAGCTCATTGCAACATGCCCTCCTTCCAAGTCTTCCAAAATCAGAGCCAAAAAGCAGGCCTCATCCACCCCAGTCAGCTCACCCTTGGAGGAACGGGTGATGCTGAAAGATGACTCTCCTGCCACGGAACGTCTGAGCCCTCTTTCCAAATCCAGGAGCTCGGAGGAAAGAATGAGCAGCCAAACCTCAGAGAGGGGTAACGTACGGCAGGCCAAGGACAGCATTTTAGAAAAGTTCTGTATCAGGAAAGAGGGATCCGCTGGCGAGAGAGAGAAATTTAATAACAGGACTTCCATACCAGTAGAGAAAAGTTCCCTCTCTGAGAAAGGTGTCCCTGATACAGAGATGCAGGAAAAGCTTTGCCCTGTGTATTGCACTTCATTGGACTACCGGAAGGGGGGTGCGTCCGACGCGTCTGCCGCCGTGTCGCCCTTCAGTGCCGTCGGAGAAGGTAATCTACCTTCGCCAGCACCAGCGACGTCTCTGACATCCTCCAGTAGGAGTTCAAATGTGAATTGTCCCCAATCCCCCTCAAGTTCATTGCACTTAACTCCTGACGCAACGCGTGTGGAATGTATTGAAGAGCCAAGCGACAAAAGCAAGTTTACATCCGACACTTTACCCGCTAACAGGGCTCATAGAATCCCTCAGAACTCTTTGGACTTCTTATCTAACGAAAAGACGAGCAAAGAGGTCAAACGTGTCCCCAGTGGGAATTTAAGGTCTTCTATTCCCCCTGTACCAGACAAAAAACCCACGCAGAGGGTGGAGCCTGGCAGCCACCGCTCAAACCCATCTGTCGTCAGCTTTGCAAGTTTACTTAGGAAAAAACAGTTGGTGAAGGTGGGCAGCCTCTCGGAAAAACCGCCTTACGGCAGCCAACATGGCGGCACCAACTCGCAGACTAAACATTTTAAGAAAAGGAAAGGCAAAAAGCCCCGGTGGACGAAAGCGTCCAACAAAACCACCCAGAAAGTATCACCTGAGCATGGTGTTTCCAGGCCGGCATCGGTGGGAAGTGATCGGTCTCAGCGGGGCACACCAGAGAAATCTTCGGGGAAAACCTCAGTTCATGGTCAAGTTTCCAAGTCCTTGTCCAAAGCAAACCTTTCCAATGAAGGAGCCATCAATGAAACGCACAAGCTGTACAGTTCCCATAGGAATTATAGAATGGTTTGTATGTCCACCGATGGCTCCAACGCTTACAAACCTAAGAGAGGGAAGCCTAAAAGTAAGGATATGCCCCATCTCGAGGGTCCCCCAAAAAGAGCACTTAAAATCCCAGCTTTTAAAGTAGCCTCATCACAATCCAAAGAAGAGCAAGGGCCCCCCGTTCTCCAGCCGGAGATCGAGATGTCGTCTCTAAAAACAAGCCTTCCCAGACCGGCGTTTCCCAGGAAGAGAGGGAGGCCGAGGAGGGATTCCACTGCGCCGATGCGAACTCCGCCTGTCCTATCCGTTGCGCCTTTTCTGGTGACCGATAATCGCAAGCAAACCGAGTGCGAAAAGGAGAAGCAACAGAACGACGAGCATCTGAACAGCAGGCTCCACGCTGACGACCCCGGCGCTAATTGCTCAGAGGCGGATAAGAAATCTCTGAAGAAAAATAACGGGCAACTTGTGAAAAATATCATCCGAAAGATAAATAAGATGAAGACTATGAAACGGAAGAAGCTGCTGAGTCAGATTCTCTCTGGCACGGCCGAGCAAATCTCCAGGGGGAAGACTCCGGTGAAGCTGCAAGGTACGGTATCGACCCTCGCCGCCACGTTCACTTCCAAATTGGGTCAGCAAATCAACGTCAGCAAGAAAGGCACAATCTACATGGGCAAGAGACGAGGCAGGAAGCCCAAGTCAACGTCGGAGACCAACAATTCCATCTGCTCTCCGGCGTTGGAGAATACCGGCCAGCAGGAGGCTCACTCAATGTTGGGTCAAGTTGTAGCACCCGTCATATCTCCAAACATATCCAGGCCTGAGGTTCTTCCCTCTCCAGCCAGTTCCCCCTCACCTGGAGCCAGCGGTGCCCAGAGCCCCATCAGCAGCGATGCCAGCTTTGTGGAGCCAAGCCCTGTGCCATATCCCCACCCACACTCCAGACAAGGTACCTTCCTTCAGACCCTCGCCATGAGAAAAGCCTCCAAGGACTGTAGACAACTGTCACCCCCAACGTTGCTGCCAAACTCTCCCTCCCACTTACACGAAATCACTTCCTTAAAGGAAGCCACATCTTCCCCCATCAGCGAGTCTCACAGCGACGAGACCATCCCCAGCGACAGCGGCATCGGGACAGACAACAACAGCACGTCAGACCGGGCGGAGAAGTTCTGCGCACAGAAGAAGAGGCGGCATTCCTTCGAACACATTTCCCTTCTGGCGCCTCAGACCTCGCCAGTTCTCAGTGGCCTGAAAGAGAAACACAAGCACAAGTGCAAGCACAGGAGTCACGACTTCCTCACTTACGACAAACTCAAGAGGCAGAAGCGGAAGCGGAAAAAGAAGTACCCGCAGCTGCGTGCCCGGCAGGACCCGGACTTCCTGGCCGAGCTGGAGGAGCTCATAACGCGCTTGAGTGAGATCCATGTTTCTCATAGGAGTCACCATTTCATCCCCAGGGATCTGCTCCCTACTATATTCCGCCTCAATTTCAACAGCTTCTACAGCCACCCAACCTTCCCCTTGGATCCTTTGCACTACATCCGCAAACCAGATTTAAAAAAGAAGAGGGGGCGGCCCCCCAAGATGCGGGACTCGATGTCTGAGATGCCGTTCGTCCACAGTCTTGGTTTTCCCCTCTCTAGCACTGGCTTCTACCCTTCATACAGCATGCCTTACTCCCCCTCCCCCATCACCGCTGCCCCTATTGGCTTAAGTTATTATGGACGGTACCCCCCCACTCTGTACCCTCCTCCACCTTCTCCTTCTTTTACCACCCCGCTGCACCCCCCTTCCTACATGCATGCAGGCCATTTATTGCTGAACCCCGCCAAATACCATAAGAAGAAACACAAGCTCCTGCGCCAAGAGGCGTTCCTGACCACCAGCCGCACCCCTCTCCTCCCCGTGGGCACCTACCCCAGCGTCCCGCCGGATATGGCCTATGGCTGGATGGTTGAGCACAAGCACCGCCACCGCCACAAACACCGCGAGCACAGATCAGACCCACAGCAGCTTTCCATGGACTCCTTGGCTGGGGTGGGCTCTTCTAGGACGGTTCTGGAGTCATTAAAACGTTACAGGTTGGGGAAGGACAATATTACAGAGCGGTACAAACACAAAGACAAGCACAGGTGTCACTTACCTTGCACTCACCTGTCTCCTCCCAAGGGGCTGCTGAGCAGGGAGGAGCAGTGGGTGCGGAGGGAGGCACCCGAGTCTGGCCTGCTGGCCCTGGGACTCCAGACTCCATTACAGATCGACTGTTCCAACAGCTCGCCCAGCCTGTCCCTCAGCGGCTTCACTTCTAGCTCTGAGCCAGCCAGCAGCGATGAGCACACCAACCTCTTCACAAGTGCAATAGGCAACTGCCGGGGCGCCATGGCTGCCAACCATGCCGGGGGCAAGACGCTAAGTGATGGCCCTGCCTTCTTCACAGACAGCCGATCTGCCAGGAAGGAGGCCGTACCATCCTCAGCAGGTAAGAAGGTGATGGGACTCTGCATATGAGTGACCGACCGCGTATGGATGATCAAAAGCGCATGAGTGACCAAACGCATATGAGTTACTGAAGGTGTTGAATGGATAGTGAATGGATGGTGGGGTTCCTGGTGTCGGAGACATTGAGGTTAATTCACTATAGATTACCGCGTGCGATAACACGCTAAGGTGACTAATTTGCATAAATTATCACATGCGGTATTGATAAGATGCAGTGTGGGGGTTCTCTTCCCCCCACATAGCTGGTTGTTAAGGAGCCAGCTGCTGTGTCCTTAACAACCGATGACTCATCAGCTGACAGCGGGTTCCCCACTGACAGCTGAATGTAAAAACAAAATGCCGGCAATGAAAACTTAAAAACAAAAATCCATACCAGAACCTTATCCGATCATGTAGCCCAGAAGGCCAGGAAAGCGGTAAGGGAAGCGCTCTCCCCTTTCCTGAACTATACCAGGCCACATGCTCTCAACATGGGGGGGAGTGGGTGCTTTGGGGGCAGGGGGACCGATGTTGATGGAGACAAGGGCCTCTTCCCCACAACCCTGGGTGCCCCCTTTAACACACTCACATTTAGGTGGGGCCAGGATCTGGGGGCCCTCTTATTAAAGGGGGCTTCCAGATTCTGGTAAGTCCCACCATTTGCAGACCCCCACAATCACCAGCCAGGGTTGTGGGGAAGAGGCCCTTGTCCCCATCAACAGGGGGCAGAGCCTATGCCCCTAAGCAAAAGCAACCCCCCCCCCTCTTATGATGAGGACATGTGGCCTAGTACGGTTCCCCCCCCCCCCCCTTTCTGACCTGCTGGTCTACGTGCTCAGATAAGGGCCTGGTATGGATTGGGGTCGGGGGGCAAGCTGTTTTTAATTGCCGTCATTTTTGGTTTACATTGAGCTGTTAGTGGGGAAGAGCGCTGACAGCTGAAGAGTTATTGGTTGTTAAATGCAGCAGCCGGCTTCCCGGCCCGCTCCTTAACAACCAGCTACTGTGCATTACCGAATCTTTCAAGCGCAAAATTCTTAGTGAATTTCACATTGGAAACCAATTTACCGCATGCGCTATTTTACCGCATTTTTCAGTCGTTATTTATCTCTTGGTGAATGGACCACAATGTCTCTGTTATGTTGGAATTCTCTGTCTCTTCCCGGAGATCGGAGGATGCGGATCACACAGCGGCTGATTAGGGTCTGCAGTCCCTGTGCTGTCCTGGCAGATGATGTGGGAGGAGCTCTGCGATCTCCGGATGGAATTGTATCTCCAGTCATAGAGGAAGCCGTGACATTGCAGAGAGGAGACCCTATAAATAGAAGACCAAAAATATCTCTCATCCCTGACCTTCATCCTGTCCCTACTACTACATCAATGATCAGAGTCCCTACCAGGAGGGATCTCCTGTATGATCCACCATGTACATCCCATCCATGACCTACATCCCATCCCTACTACTACATCAATGTTCAGTCCCTACAAGGACGGGTCCTATTGTATGATCCTCCATGTACATCCCGTCCATGACCTTCATCCTGTCCCTACTACTACATCAATGATCAGAGTCCCTACCAGGAGGGATCTCCTGTATGATCCACCATGTACATCCCATCCATGACCTACATCCCATCCCTACTACTACATCAATGTTCAGTCCCTACAAGGACAGGTCCTATTGTATGATCCTCCATGTACATCCCATCCATGATTTACATCCCATCCCTACTACTACATCAATGATCAGTGTCCCTACCAGGAGGGATCTCCTGTATGATCCACCATGTACATCCCATCCATGACCTACATCCCATCCCTACTACTACATCAATGTTCAGTCCCTACAAGGACGGGTCCTATTGTATGATCCTCCATGTACATCCCATCCATGATTTACATCCCATCCCTGCTACTACATCAATGATCAGTGTCCCTACCAGGAGGGATCTCCTGTATGATCCACCATGTACATCCCATCCATGACCTTCATCCCATCCCTACTACTACATCAATGTTCAGTCCCTACAAGGACGGGTCCTATTGTATGATCCTCCATGTACATCCCGTCCATGACCTTCATCCTGTCCCTACTACTACATCAATGATCAGAGTCCCTACCAGGAGGGATCTCCTGTATGATCCACCATGTACATCCCATCCATGACCTACATCCCATCCCTACTACTACATCAATGTTCAGTCCCTACAAGGACGGGTCCTATTGTATGATCCTCCATGTACATCCCATCCATGATTTACATTCCCATCCCTGCTACTACATCAATGATCAGTGTCCCTACCAGGAGGGATCTCCTGTATGATCCACCATGTACATCCCATCCATGACCTACATCCCATCCCTACTACTACATCAATGTTCAGTCCCTACAAGGACAGGTCCTATTGTATGATCCTCCATGTACATCCCATCCATGATTTACATCCCATCCCTACTACTACATCAATGATCAGTGTCCCTACCAGGAGGGATCTCCTGTATGATCCACCATGTACATCCCATCCATGACCTACATCCCATCCCTATTACTACATCAATGTTCAGTCCCTACAAGGACGGGTCCTATTGTATGATCCTCCATGTACATCCCATCCATGACCTACATCCCATCCCTACTACTACATCAATGATCAGAGTCCCTACCAGGAGGGATCTCCTGTATGATCCACCATGTACATCCCATCCATGACCTACATCCCATCCCTACTACTACATCAATGTTCAGTCCTTACAAGGACGGGTCCTATTGTATGATCCTCCATGTACATCCCATCCATGATTTACATCCCATCCCTGCTACTACATCAATGATCAGTGTCCCTACCAGGAGGGATCTCCTGTATGATCCACCATGTAAATCCCATCAATGACCTACATCCCATCCCTACTACTACATCAATGTTCAGTCCCTACAAGGATGGGTCCTATTGTATGATCCTCCATGTACAGTGCCTTGCGAAAGTATTCGGCCCCCTTGAACTTTTCATCCTTTTGCCACATTTCAGGCTTCAAACATAAAGATATAAATTTTTTATTTTTTGTGAAGAATCACCAACAAGTGGGACACAATTGTGAAGTGGAACGAAATCTATTGGATATTTGAAACTTTTTTAACTAAGAAAAAAATGAAAAGTGGGGCGTGCAAAATTATTCGGCCCCTTTGCGTTAATACTTTGTAGAGCCACCTTTTGCTGCGATTACAGCTGCAAGTCGCTTGGGGTATGTCTCTATCAGTTTTGCACATTGAGAGACTGAAATTCTTGCCCATTCTTCCTTGCAAAACAGCTTGAGCTCAGTGAGGTTGGATGGAGAGCGTTTGTGAACAGCAGTTTTCAGCTCTTTCCACAGATTCTCGATTGGATTCAGGTCTGGACTTTGACTTGGCCATTCTAACACCTGGATACGTTTATTTGTGAACCATTCCTTTGTAGATTTTGCTGTATGTTTGGGATCATTGTCTTGTTGGAAGATAAATCTCCGTCCCAGTCTCAGGTCTTTTGCAGACTCCAACAGGTTTTCATCCAGAATTGTCCTGTATTTGGCTGCATCCATCTTCCCCTCAATTTTAACCATCTTCCCTGTCCCTGCTGAAGAAAAGCAGGCCCAAACCATGATGCTGCCACCACCATGTTTGACAGTGGGGATGGTGTGTTGAGGGTGATGAGCTGTGTTGCTTTTACGCCAAACATATCGTTTTGCATTGTGGCCAAAAAGTTCGATTTTGGTTTCATCGGACCAGAGCACCTTCTTCCACATGTTTGGTGTGTCTCCCAGGTGGCTTGTGGCAAACTTTAGACAAGACTTTTTATGGATATCTTTGAGAAATGGCTTTCTTCTTGCCACTCTTCCATAAAGGTCAGATTTGTGCATTGTACGACTGATTGTTGTCCTGTGGACAGACTCTCCCACCTCAGCTGTAGTCCTCTGCAGTTCATCCAGAGTGATCATGGGCCTCTTGGCTGCATCTCTGATCAGTCTTCTCCTTGTCTGAGCTGAAAGTTTAGAGGGACAGCCAGGTCTTGGTAGATTTGCAGTGGTCTGATACTCCTTCCATTTCAAAATGATCGCTTGCACAGTGCTCCTTGGGATGTTTAAAGCTTGGGAAATCTTTTTGTATCCAAATCCGGCTTTAAACTTCTCCACAACAGTATTACGGACCTGCCTGGTGTGTTCCTTGGTCTTCATGATGCTCTCTGCGCTTTCAACAGAACCCTGAGACTATCACAGAGCAGGTGCATTTATACAGAGACTTGATTACACACAGGTGGATTCTATTTATCACCATCAGTCATTTAGGACAACATTGGATCATTAAGAGATCCTCGCTGAACTTCTGGAGTGAGTTTGCTGCACTGAAAGTAAAGGGGCCGAATAATTTTGCACGCACCACTTTTCAGTTTTTTATTTGCTAAAAAAGTTTAAAATATCCAATAGATTTCGTTCCACTTCACAATTGTGTCCCACTTGTTGGTGATTCTTCACAAAAAATTAAAATTTTATATCTTTATGTTTGAAGCCTGAAATGTGGCAAAAGGATGAAAAGTTCAAGGGGGCCGAATACTTTCGCAAGGCACTGTACATCCCATCCATGACCTACATCCCATCCCTACTACTACATCAATGATCAGAGTCCCTACCAGGAGGGATCTCCTGTATGATCCACCATGTACATCCCATCCATGACCTACATCCCATCCCTACTACATCAATGTTCAGTCCTTACAAGGACAGGTCCTATTGTATGATCCACCATGTTCATCCCATCCATGACCTACATCCCATCCCTGCTACTACATCAATGTTCAGTCCCTACAAGGACGGGTCCTATTGTATGATCCTCCATGTACATCCCATCCATGAGCTTCATCCCATCCCTACTACTACATCAATGTTCAGTCCCTACAAGGACGGGTCCTATTGTATGATCCTCCATGTACATCCCATCCATGACCTTCATCCCATCCCTACTACTACATCAATGTTCAGTCCCTACAAGGATGGGTCCTATTGTATGATCATCCATGACCTTCATTCCATCCCTACTACTACATCAATGTTTAGTCCCTACAAGGACGGGTCCTATTGTGTGATCCACCATGTACATCCCATCCATGACCTTCATCCTGTCCCTACTACTACATCAATGTTCAGTCCCTACAAGGACGGGTCCTATTGTATGATCCACCATGTACATCCCATCCATGACCTTCATTCCATCCCTACTACTACACCAATGTTCAGTCCCTACAAGGATGGGTCCTATTGTATGATCCTCCATGTACATCCCATCCATGACCTTCATCCCATCCCTACTACTACACCAATGTTCAGTCCCTACAAGGACGGGTCCTACTGTATGATCCACCATGTACATCCCATCCATGACCTTCATCCCATCCCTACTACTACATCAATGTTCAGTCCGGGTCCTATTGTATGATCCTCCATGTACATCCCATCCATGACCTTCATCCTGTCCCTACTACTACATCAATGTTCAGTCCCTACAAGGTGGATCATACAATAGGACCCGTCCATGTACATCCCATCCATGACCTTCATTCCATCCCTACTACTACATCAATGATCAGAGTCCCTACCAGGAGGGATCTCCTGTACGACCTACCATGTACATCCCATCCATGACCTTCAGCCATAATACCAGACATTTATTTTAATTAATATCCTGAGCTCCATGCCGCAATGAGCTTATTGGTTCCTCCATTATTTTCCAGCTTCCCAGGAGCGTAGTCTGAGGACTCCGGACAATTCCAGTTACAGTCCCTCTAGAAGAAGGACGGCATCTGAGAGCACTTCATGTTCAGGTAATGAAGAAATCTTCTTAGTGTTGGGTGAGGTGTGGAGCAGCCCCGGGTCATACAGCTCCCTCATCTTCTCATCATAGGCCAAGTCCTGATTTTCCCTTTAATATAAAGGGAAGAGTGGTTATGGGGGAACTCCAGACACAGATATCCCACTTGTGATCTCTCCTCTAGATTGGACAATGATTGAGTTCTATACAGAATAGAAGTGGGATTGGATTGGTGTGTGGACATCTTGGACATCCTTCCAGTGCTTTGTTCTTGCACCTGAGAATATCTGTGTGACCAGATATAAGGACTCTCTGGCCGTGCTGTGTGAGGTGACCTTCTTCTCTGGCCATCCAGTGTGAGGTGACCTTCTTCTCTGGCCATCCAGTGTGAGGTGACCTTCTTCTCTGGCCATCCAGTGTGAGGTGACCTTCTTCTCTGGACATCCGGTGTGAGGTGACCTTCTTCTCTGGCCATCCGGTGTGAGGTGACCTTCTTCTCTGGCCATCCGGTGTGAGGTGACCTTCTTCTCTGGCCATCCAGTGTGAGGTGACCTTCTTCTCTGGCCATCCTGTGTGAGGTGACCTTCTTCTCTGGCCATCCGGTGTGAGGTGACCTTCTTCTCTGGCCATCCGGTGTGAGGTGACCTTCTTCTCTGGCCGTGCTGTGTGAGGTGACCTTCTTCTCTGGCCATCCGGTGTGAGGTGACCTTCTTCTCTGGACATCTGGTGTGAGGTGATCTTCTTCTCTGGCCATCCTGTGTGAGGTGACCTTCTTCTCTGGCCGTGCTGTGTGAGGTGACCTTCTTCTCTGGCCATCCGGTGTGAGGTGACCTTCTTCTCTGGCCATCCGGTGTGAGGTGACCTTCTTCTCTGGGCCATCCGGTGTGAGGTGACCTTCTTCTCTGGCCATCCGGTGTGAGGTGACCTTCTTCTCTGGCCATCCGGTGTGAGGTGACCTTCTTCTCTGGCCATCCGGTGTGAGGTGACCTTCTTCTCTGGCCATCCGGTGTGAGGTGACCTTCTTCTCTGGCCATCCGGTGTGAGGTGACCTTCTTCTCTGGCCATCCGGTGTGAGGTGACCTTCTTCTCTGGCCATCCGGTGTGAGGTGACCTTCTTCTCTGGCCATCCGGTGTGAGGTGACCTTCTTCTCTGGCCATCCGGTGTGAGGTGACCTTCTTCTCTGGCCATCCGGTGTGAGGTGACCTTCTTCTCTGGCCATCCGGTGTGAGGTGACCTTCTTCTCTGGCCATCCGGTGTGAGGTGACCTTCTTCTCTGGCCATCCGGTGTGAGGTGACCTTCTTCTCTGGCCATCCGGTGTGAGGTGACCTTCTTCTCTAGCCGTGCTGTGTGAGGTGACCTTCTCTGGACATCCGGTGTGAGGCGACCTTCTTCTCTGGACATCCGGTGTGAGGCGACCTTCTTCTCTGGACATCCGGTGTGAGGTGACCTTCTCTGGCCATCCGGTGTGAGGTGACCTTCTTCTCTGGCCATCCGGTGTGAGGTGACCTTCTTCTCTGGCCATCCAGTGTGAGGTGACCTTCTTCTCTGGACATCCGGTGTGAGGTGACCTTCTTCTCTGGCCATCCGGTGTGAGGTGATCTTCTCTGGCCGTGCTGTGTGAGGTGACCTTCTTCTCTGGTCATCCGGTGTGAGGTGACCTTCTCTGGACATCCGGTGTGAGGCAACCTTCTTCTCTGGACATCCGGTGCGAGGCGACCTTCTTCTCTGGATATCCGGTGTGAGGCGACCTTCTTCTCTAGCCGTGCTGTGTGAGGTGACCTTCTCTGGACATCCGGTGTGAGGCGACCTTCTTCTCTGGCCATCCGGTGTGAGGCGACCTTCTTCTCTGGCCATCCAGTGTGAGGTGACCTTCTTCTCTGGCCATCCGGTGTGAGGTGACCTTCTTCTCTGGCCATCCAGTGTGAGGTGACCTTCTTCTCTGGCCATCCGGTGTGAGGTGACCTTCTTCTCTGGCCATCCAGTGTGAGGTGACCTTCTTCTCTGGCCATCCAGTGTGAGGTGACCTTCTTCTCTGGCCATCCAGTGTGAGGTGACCTTCTTCTCTGGCCATCTGGTGTGAGGTGACCTTCTCTGGCCGTGCTGTGTGAGGTGACCTTCTTCTCTGGACATCCGGTGTGAGGTGACCTTCTTCTCTGGCCATCCGGTGTGAGGTGATCTTCTCTGGCCGTGCTGTGTGAGGTGACCTTCTTCTCTGGTCATCCGGTGTGAGGTGACCTTCTCTGGACATCCGGTGTGAGGCAACCTTCTTCTCTGGACATCCGGTGCGAGGCGACCTTCTTCTCTGGATATCCGGTGTGAGGCGACATTCTTCTCTGGCCATCCGGTGTGAGGTGACCTTCTTCTCTGGCCACCCGGTGTGAGGTGATCTTCTCCAGCTGTCCAGTGGGTGTGAAGTGACCATATTCTCTGGCCATCCGGTGTGAGGTGACCACCTTCTCTGGCCGTCCAGTGAAAGATGACCTTTTTCTCTAGCCGTCCAGTGAAAGATGATCTTCTTCTCTGGCCTCCCGGTGTGAGGTGATCTTCTTCTCTGGCTATCCAGTATGAGGTGACCCTTTTCTCTGGCTGTCCAGTGTGGGGTGACCTTCTCTGGACATGCAGTAGGAGGTGACCTTCTCAGGCCGTCCGGTGTGAGGTCACCACCTTTGCTGGCCATCTGGTGTGAGATGATCTTTTTCTTTGGCCATGCTGTAGGAGCTGTTCCAAATATTAACTTTTTTATCTGGCCGTGCTGTGTGAAGTGACCTTCTCTGGCTGACCAGTGTGAGGTGACCTTCTTCTCTGGCCATGCTGTGTGAGGTGACCTTCTTTTCTGGCCGTCCGGTGTGAGGTGACCTGTTCTTTTGCCATCCGGTATAAGGTGACCACCTTCTCTGGCCGTCCGGTTTGAGATGACCTTCTCTGGCCGTCCGGTTTGAGATGACCTCTGGCTGTCTGGTGTGAGATGACCTTCTTCTCCGGCCGTCCGGTGTGAAGTGACCACCTTCTCCGGCCGTCCGGTGTGAAGTGACCACCTTCTCCGGCCGTCCGGTGTGAAGTGACCACCTTCTCCGGCCGTCCGGTGTGAAGTGACCACCTTCTCCGGCCGTCCGGTGTGAAGTGACCACCTTCTCCGGCCGTCCGGTGTGAAGTGACCACCTTCTCCGGCCGTCCGGTGTGAAGTGACCACCTTCTCCGGCCGTCCGGTGTGAAGTGACCACCTTCTCCGGCCGTCCGGTGTGAAGTGACCACCTTCTCCGGCCGTCCGGTGTGAAGTGACCACCTTCTCCGGCCGTCCGGTGTGAAGTGACCACCTTCTCCGGCCGTCCGGTGTGAAGTGACCACCTTCTCCGGCCGTCCGGTGTGAAGTGACCACCTTCTCCGGCCGTCCGGTGTGAAGTGACCACCTTCTCCGGCCGTCCGGTGTGAAGTGACCACCTTCTCCGGCCGTCCGGTGTGAAGTGACCACCTTCTCCGGCCGTCCGGTGTGAAGTGACCACCTTCTCCGGCCGTCCGGTGTGAAGTGACCACCTTCTCCGGCCGTCCGGTGTGAAGTGACCACCTTCTCCGGCCGTCCGGTGTGAAGTGACCACCTTCTCCGGCCGTCCGGTGTGAAGTGACCACCTTCTCCGGCCGTCCGGTGTGAAGTGACCACCTTCTCCGGCCGTCCGGTGTGAAGTGACCACCTTCTCCGGCCGTCCGGTGTGAAGTGACCACCTTCTCCGGCCGTCCGGTGTGAAGTGACCACCTTCTCCGGCCGTCCGGTGTGAGGTGACCACCTTCTCCGGCCGTCCGGTGTGAGGTGACCACCTTCTCCGGCCGTCCGGTGTGAGGTGACCACCTTCTCCGGCCGTCCGGTGTGAGGTGACCACCTTCTCCGGCCGTCCGGTGTGAGGTGACCACCTTCTCCGGCCGTCCGGTGTGAGGTGACCACCTTCTCCGGCCGTCCGGTGTGAGGTGACCACCTTCTCCGGCCGTCCGGTGTGAGGTGACCACCTTCTCCGGACGTCCGGTGTGAGGTGACCACCTTCTCTGGCCGTCCGGTGTGAGGTGACCACCTTCTCTGGCCGTCCGGTGTGAGGTGACCACCTTCTCTGGCCGTCCGGTGTGAGGTGACCACCTTCTCTGGCCGTCCGGTGTGAGGTGACCACCTTCTCTGGCCGTCCGGTGTGAGGTGACCTTCTTCTCTGGCTGTCCGGTTTGAGATAACCTTCTTCTCTGGCCGTCCGGTGTGAGTTGACCTTCTCTGGCCATCCTGTGTGAGGTGACCTTCTCTGGCCATCCTGTGTGAGGTGACCTTCTCTGGCCATCCTGTGTGAGGTGACCTTCTCTGGCCATCCTGTGTGAGGTGACCTTCTCTGGCCATCCTGTGTGAGGTGACCTTCTCTGGCCATCCTGTGTGAGGTGACCTTCTCTGGCCATCCTGTGTGAGGTGACCTTCTCTGGCCATCCTGTGTGAGGTGACCTTCTCTGGCCATCCTGTGTGAGGTGACCTTCTCTAGTAGTCCTGTGTGAGGTGACCTTCTTCTCTGGCTGCCCGGTGTGAGGTGACCTTCTTCTCTGACCCTCCTGTGTGAGGTGACCTTCTTCTCTGGCTGTCCGGTTTGAGATGACCTTCTTCTCTGGCTGTCCGGTTTGAGATGACCTTCTTCTCTGGCCGTCCGGTGTGAGTTGACCTTCTACTCTGGCCAACCGGTGTTATGTGACCTTTTTCTTTGGCCGTGCTGTGTGAGGTGACCTTTTCTGGCCATGCTGTGTGAGGTGACCTTCTTCTCTAGCCTTCCGATGTGAAGTGACCTTCTTCTCTGGCCTTCCGATGTGAAGTGACCTTCTTCTCTGGCCTTCCGATGTGAAGTGACCTTCTTCTCTAGCCGTCCAGTGTGAGATGGCCTTCTTCTATGGCCGTCCGGTGTGAGATGACCTTCTTCTATGGCCGTCCGGTGTGAGATGACCTTCTTCTCTGGACATCCGGTGTGAGGTGACTTCTTCTTTAGATGTCCAGTGTGAGATGACCTTCTCTAGATGTCCAGTGTGAGATGACCTTCTTCTATGGCCGTCCAGTGTGAGATGACCTTCTTCTATGGCCGTCCGGTGTGAGGTGATCTTCTTCTCTGGTTGTGCTGTGTGAGGTGACCTCCTTCTCTGGCTGTCCGTTATGAGGTAAACTTCTCTGGCCGGCCATCCGTTGTGAGGTGACCACCTGGTGATCTATGGTTGTGTTGTGTGAGGTGACACTCTTCTCTGGCCGTCAGTTGTGAGGTGACCTTTTTTTTTGGGCCGTCCAGTGTGAGGTGACATTCTCTGGACATGCTGTAGGAGGAGACCTGAGGCCATCCGGTGTGAGGTAACCACCTTCTCCGCCCATCCGGTGTGAGGTTACCCCCTTCTCCGGACTTCCGGTGTGAGGTTACCCCCTTCTCCGGCCTTCCGGTGTGAGGTTACCCCCTTCTCCGGACTTCCGGTGTGAGGTGACCACCTTCTCCGGCCGTCCGGTGTGAGGTGACCACCTTCTCCGGCCGTCCGGTGTGAGGTGACCACCTTCTCCGGCCGTCCGGTGTGAGGTGACCACCTTCTCCGGCCGTCCGGTGTGAGGTGACCACCTTCTCCGGCCGTCCGGTGTGAGGTGACCACCTTCTCCGGCCGTCCGGTGTGAGGTGACCACCTTCTCCGGCCGTCCGGTGTGAGGTGACCACCTTCTCCGGCCGTCCGGTGTGAGGTGACCACCTTCTCCGGCCGTCCGGTGTGAGGTGACCACCTTCTCCGGCCGTCCGGTGTGAGGTGACCACCTTCTCCGGCCGTCCGGTGTGAGGTGACCACCTTCTCCGGCCGTCCGGTGTGAGGTGACCACCTTCTCCGGCCGTCCGGTGTGAGGTGACCTTCTTCTCCGGCCGTCCGGTGTGAGGTGACCACCTTCTCCGGCCGTCCGGTGTGAGGTGACCACCTTCTCCGGCCGTCCGGTGTGAGGTGAACTTCTTCTCCGGCCGTCCGGTGTGAGGTGACCACCTTCTCCGGCCGTCCGGTGTGAGGTGACCACCTTCTCCGGCCGTCCGGTGTGAGGTGACCACCTTCTCCGGCCGTCCGGTGTGAGGTGACCACCTTCTCCGGCCGTCCGGTGTGAGGTGACCACCTTCTCCGGCCGTCCGGTGTGAGGTGACCACCTTCTCCGGCCGTCCGGTGTGAGGTGACCACCTTCTCCGGCCGTCCGGTGTGAGGTGACCACCTTCTCCGGCCGTCCGGTGTGAGGTGACCACCTTCTCCGGCCGTCCGGTGTGAGGTGACCACCTTCTCCGGCCGTCCGGTGTGAGGTGACCACCTTCTCCGGCCGTCCGGTGTGAGGTGACCACCTTCTCCGGCCGTCCGGTGTGAGGTGACCACCTTCTCCGGCCGTCCGGTGTGAGGTGACCACCTTCTCCGGTGTGAGGTGACCACCTTCTCCGGCCGTCCGGTGTGAGGTGACCTTCTTCTCTGGCCATCCGGTGTGAGGTCACCTTCTTTTCTGGCCCTCCGGTTTGAGGTCATCTTCTTCTCTGGCCATGTGGTGGGGGGTGACCTTCTTCTCTGGCCATCCTGTGTAAGGTGACCTTCTCTGGCCATGCTGTGTGAAGTGACCTTCTTCTCTGGCAGTCTGGTGTAAGGTGACCTTCTCTGGCCATCCGGTGTGAGGTGACCTTCTTCTCTGGCCCTGTCCAGTGTGAGTTGATCTTCTTCTCTGGCCCTGTCCAGTGTGAGTTGATCTTCTTCTTTAGCCGTCCAGTGTTAGTTGACCTTCTTCTCTGGCCATCCGCTGTAAGGTGACCTTCTTCTTCTCTGGCCATGCTGTGTGAGGTGACCACCTTCTCTGGCCATCCTGTGTGAGGTGACCTTCTCTGGCCATCCTGTGTGAGGTGACCTTCTCTGGCCATCCTGTGTGAGGTGACCTTCTCTGGCCATCCTGTGTGAGGTGATCTTTTTCTTTGGCCGTGCTGTGTGAGGTGACCTTTTCTGGCCATGCTGTGTGAGGTGACCTTCTTCTCTAGCCTTCCGATGTGAAGTGACCTTCTTCTCTGGCCATCCGCTGTAAGGTGACCTTCTCTGGCCATCCGGTGTGAGGTGACTTCTTCTCTAGCCGTCCAGTGTGAGATGGCCTTCTTCTATGGCCGTCCAGTGTGAGATGGCCTTCTTCTATGGCCGTCCAGTGTGAGATGACCTTCTTCTATGGCCGTCCGGTGTGAGATGACCTTCTTCTCTGGACATCCGGTGTGAGGTGACTTCTTCTCTAGATGTCCAGTGTGAGATGACCTTCTCTAGATGTCCAGTGTGAGATGACCTTCTTCTATGGCCGTCCAGTGTGAGATGACCTTCTTCTATGGCCGTCCGGTGTGAGGTGATCTTCTTCTCTGGTTGTGCTGTGTGAGGTGACCTCCTTCTCTGGCTGTCCGTTATGAGGTAAACTTCTCTGGCCGGCCATCCGTTGTGAGGTGACCACCTGGTGATCTATGGTTGTGTTGTGTGAGGTGACACTCTTCTCTGGCCGTCAGTTGTGAGGTGACCTTTTTTTTTTGGCCGTCCAGTGTGAGGTGACATTCTCTGGACATGCTGTAGGAGGAGACCTGAGGCCATCCGGTGTGAGGTAACCACCTTCTCCGCCCATCCGGTGTGAGGTCACCACCTTCTCCGGACTTCCGGTGTGAGGTTACCCCCTTCTCCGGCCTTCCGGTGTGAGGTTACCCCCTTCTCCGGACTTCCGGTGTCAAGTGACCACCTTCTCCGGCCGTCCGGTGTCAAGTGACCACCTTCTCCGGCCGTCCGGTGTCAAGTGACCACCTTCTCCGGCCGTCCGGTGTCAAGTGACCACCTTCTCCGGCCGTCCGGTGTGAAGTGACCACCTTCTCCGGCCGTCCGGTGTGAAGTGACCACCTTCTCCGGCCGTCCGGTGTGAAGTGACCACCTTCTCCGGCCGTCCGGTGTGAAGTGACCACCTTCTCCGGCCGTCCGGTGTGAAGTGACCACCTTCTCCGGCCGTCCGGTGTGAAGTGACCACCTTCTCCGGCCGTCCGGTGTGAAGTGACCACCTTCTCCGGCCGTCCGGTGTGAAGTGACCACCTTCTCCGGCCGTCCGGTGTGAAGTGACCACCTTCTCCGGCCGTCCGGTGTGAAGTGACCACCTTCTCCGGCCGTCCGGTGTGAAGTGACCACCTTCTCCGGCCGTCCGGTGTGAAGTGACCACCTTCTCCGGCCGTCCGGTGTGAAGTGACCACCTTCTCCGGCCGTCCGGTGTGAGGTGACCACCTTCTCCGGCCGTCCGGTGTGAGGTGACCACCTTCTCCGGCCGTCCGGTGTGAGGTGACCACCTTCTCCGGCCGTCCGGTGTGAGGTGACCACCTTCTCCGGCCGTCCGGTGTGAGGTGACCACCTTCTCCGGCCGTCCGGTGTGAGGTGACCACCTTCTCCGGCCGTCCGGTGTGAGGTGACCACCTTCTCCGGCCCTCCGGTGTGAGGTGACCACCTTCTCCGGCCGTCCGGTGTGAGGTGACCACCTTCTCCGGCCCTCCGGTGTGAGGTGACCACCTTCTCCGGCCCTCCGGTGTGAGGTGACCACCTTCTCCGGCCCTCCGGTGTGAGGTGACCACCTTCTCCGGCCCTCCGGTGTGAGGTGACCACCTTCTCCGGTCCTCCGGTGTGAGGTGACCACCTTCTCCGGTCCTCCGGTGTGAGGTGACCACCTTCTCCGGTCCTCCGGTGTGAGGTGACCACCTTCTCCGGCCCTCCGGTGTGAGGTGACCACCTTCTCCGGCCCTCCGGTGTGAGGTGACCACCTTCTCCGGCCCTCCGGTGTGAGGTGACCACCTTCTCCGGCCCTCCGGTGTGAGGTGACCACCTTCTCCGGCCCTCCGGTGTGAGGTGACCACCTTCTCCGGCCCTCCGGTGTGAGGTGACCACCTTCTCCGGCCCTCCGGTGTGAGGTGACCACCTTCTCCGGTGTGAGGTGACCACCTTCTCCGGCCCTCCGGTGTGAGGTGACCACCTTCTCCGGCCCTCCGGTGTGAGGTGACCACCTTCTCCGGCCCTCCGGTGTGAGGTGACCACCTTCTCCGGCCCTCCGGTGTGAGGTGACCACCTTCTCCGGCCCTCCGGTGTGAGGTGACCACCTTCTCCGGCCCTCCGGTGTGAGGTGACCACCTTTTCTGGCCCTCCGGTGTGAGGTCACCTTCTCCGGCCGTCCGGTGTGAAGTGACCACCTTCTCCGGCCGTCCGGTGTGAAGTGACCACCTTCTCCGGCCGTCCGGTGTGAAGTGACCACCTTCTCCGGCCGTCCGGTGTGAAGTGACCACCTTCTCCGGCCGTCCGGTGTGAGGTGACCACCTTCTCCGGCCGTCCGGTGTGAAGTGACCACCTTCTCCGGCCGTCCGGTGTGAAGTGACCACCTTCTCCGGCCGTCCGGTGTGAAGTGACCACCTTCTCCGGCCGTCCGGTGTGAGGTGACCACCTTCTCCGGCCGTCCGGTGTGAGGTGACCACCTTCTCCGGCCGTCCGGTGTGAGGTGACCACCTTCTCCGGCCGTCCGGTGTGAGGTGACCACCTTCTCCGGCCGTCCGGTGTGAGGTGACCACCTTCTCCGGCCGTCCGGTGTGAGGTGACCACCTTCTCCGGCCCTCCGGTGTGAGGTGACCACCTTCTCCGGCCCTCCGGTGTGAGGTGACCACCTTCTCCGGCCCTCCGGTGTGAGGTGACCACCTTCTCCGGCCCTCCGGTGTGAGGTGACCACCTTCTCCGGCCCTCCGGTGTGAGGTGACCACCTTCTCCGGTCCTCCGGTGTGAGGTGACCACCTTCTCCGGTCCTCCGGTGTGAGGTGACCACCTTCTCCGGCCCTCCGGTGTGAGGTGACCACCTTCTCCGGCCCTCCGGTGTGAGGTGACCACCTTCTCCGGCCCTCCGGTGTGAGGTGACCACCTTCTCCGGCCCTCCGGTGTGAGGTGACCACCTTCTCCGGCCCTCCGGTGTGAGGTGACCACCTTCTCCGGCCCTCCGGTGTGAGGTGACCACCTTCTCCGGCCCTCCGGTGTGAGGTGACCACCTTCTCCGGTGTGAGGTGACCACCTTCTCCGGCCCTCCGGTGTGAGGTGACCACCTTCTCCGGCCCTCCGGTGTGAGGTGACCACCTTCTCCGGCCCTCCGGTGTGAGGTGACCACCTTCTCCGGCCCTCCGGTGTGAGGTGACCACCTTCTCCGGCCCTCCGGTGTGAGGTGACCACCTTTTCTGGCCCTCCGGTGTGAGGTGACCACCTTTTCTGGCCCTCCGGTGTGAGGTCACCTTCTTTTCTGGCCCTCCGGTGTGAGGTCACCTTCTTTTCTGGCCCTCCGGTGTGAGGGCACCTTCTTCTCTGGCCATGTGGTGGGGGGTGACCTTCTTCTCTGGCCATCCTGTGTAAGGTGACCTTCTCTGGCCATGCTGTGTGAAGTGACCTTCTTCTCTGGCAGTCTGGTGTAAGGTGACCTTCTCTGGCCATCCGGTGTGAGGTGACCTTCTTCTCTGGCCCTCCGGTGTGAGGTCACCTTCTTTTCTGGCCCTCCGGTGTGAGGTCACCTTCTTTTCTGGCCTTCCGATGTGAGATGACCTTTTTCTCTGGCCATGTGGTGGGGGGTGACCTTCTTCTCTGGCCATCCTGTGTAAGGTGACCTTCTTCTCTGGCCATGCTGTGTGAAGTGACCTTCTTCTCTGGCAGTCTGGTGTAAGGTGACCTTCTCTGGCCATCCGGTGTGAGGTGACCTTCTTCTCTGGCCATCCGGTGTTAGGTGACCTTCTTCTCTGGCCATCCGGTGTGAGGTGACCTTCTTCTCTGGCAGTCTGGTGTAAGGTGACCTTCTCTGGCCATCCGGTGTGAGGTGACCTTCTTCTCTGGCCATCCGGTGTGAGGTCACCTTCTTCTCTGGCCTTCCGATGCGAGATGACCTTTTTCTCTGGCCATGTGGTGGGGGGGTGACCTTCTTCTCTTGCCATCCTGTGTAAGGTGACCTTCTCTGGCCATGCTGTGTGAGGTGACCTTCTTCTCTGGCAGTCTGGTGTAAGGTGACCTTCTCTGGCCATCCGGTGTGAGGTGACCTTCTTCTCTGGCCATCCGGTGTGAGGTGACCTTCTTCTCTGGCAGTCTGGTGTAAGGTGACCTTCTCTGGCCATTCGGTGTGAGGTGACCTTCTTCTCTGGCCATCCGGTGTGAGGTCACCTTCTTCTCTGGCCTTCCGATGCGAGATGACCTTTTTCTCTGTCCATGTGGTGGGGGGGTGACCTTCTTCTCTTGCCATCCTGTGTAAGGTGACCTTCTCTGGCCATGCTGTGTGAGGTGACCTTCTTCTCTGGCAGTCTGGTGTAAGGTGACCTTCTCTGGCCATCCGGTGTGAGGTGACCTTCTTCTCTGGCCATCCGGTGTGAGGTGACCTTCTTCTCTGGCAGTCTGGTGTAAGGTGACCTTCTCTGGCCATCCGGTGTGAGGTGACCTTCTTCTCTGGCCATCCGGTGTGAGGTCACCTTCTTCTCTGGCCTTCCGATGCGAGATGACCTTTTTCTCTGGCCATGTGGTGGGGGGGTGACCTTCTTCTCTTGCCATCCTGTGTAAGGTGACCTTCTCTGGCCATGCTGTGTGAGGTGACCTTCTTCTCTGGCAGTCTGGTGTAAGGTGACCTTCTCTGGCCATCCGGTGTGAGGTGACCTTCTTCTCTGGCCATCCGGTGTGAGGTGACCTTCTTCTCTGGCCATCCGGTGTGAGGTGACCTTCTTCTCTGGCAGTCTGGTGTAAGGTGATCTTCTCTGGCCATCCGGTGTGAGGTGACCTTCTTCTCTGGCCATCCGGTGTGAGGTGACCTTCTTCTCTGGCCATCCGGTGTGAGGTCACCTTCTTCTGGCCTTCCGATGCGAGATGACCTTTTTCTCTGGCCATGTGGTGGGGGGGTGACCTTCTTCTCTTGCCATCCTGTGTAAGGTGACCTTCTCTGGCCATGCTGTGTGAGGTGACCTTCTTCTCTGGCAGTCTGGTGTAAGGTGACCTTCTCTGGCCATCCGGTGTGAGGTGACCTTCTTCTCTGGCCATCCGGTGTGAGGTGACCTTCTTCTCTGGCAGTCTGGTGTGAGGTCACCTTCTTCTCTGGCCTTCCGATGCGAGATGACCTTTTTCTCTGGCCATGTGGTGGGGGAGTGACCTTCTTCTCTTGCCATCCTGTGTAAGGTGACCTTCTCTGGCCATGCTGTGTGAGGTGACCTTCTTCTCTGGCAGTCTGGTGTAAGGTGACCTTCTCTGGCCATCCGATGTGAGCTATATTGACCTTCTCTGGTCCTCAAATATCATGCAGGGGTCCCACTGGCACCATACTCTTATTTCTTTTGCTGCTCCCTAACAGTCATCCTGCTGGGACTATAGAAGAAAATCCGATAACTGGAAGTAACTGAAGTGTGAGCATCGCAGTCTTTTATCCCAAGCAGGTGATGGCCATTCAGGCACCAGTCACATGGCTCCTCAGCCATAAGTAAACTCCAAGTTGGGACCTCTCTTGGCTCCCATTGGATGAACAGGGGGAGGGAGTGTAGAGAAGTTTACAATTCAGCACACTTGGCCTGCATCTGTACAGAGGGCTACATGTGAAATCCTACCTGTGCTGCTAGAAGGAGGAGGGGCACATTTCCCTGATACCCAGAGTTGGGGGATTGTGGGAGGTACTGGGGCAAATCAGCATCGCAGTAAAGTAACCTGTGGAGATACCTTCTTTACAGCCACATTGTAGATTTGGAGGGTGTAAACAGAATGTAGGCCCATTAAAGTGGTAGGCTTATTGCCATGGTCATTATTACTAATCCTTGTCTCTTCTTCCAGTCATGGGGGTCCCATTGCGAAGCCTGCGGCACAGTTCTACAATGGAGGAGTCTGTGGATTGTTTGCTGCAGCGCACAGTGGATGACGTCCTCCCCTCCTCCGCCCCCTCCTCCTCCAGTCCTGCCAGGGGGCACTGCCGGGAGAAAGGCCAGAGCAGGTCGGACACTTTGCTTGTTTCAGTGCCTGCCATGGAATCTCCTCCAGACGGTTTTAGCTCGTCGGATGGTCGTCTGCCAAGCCTGAAGAGGAGTGTGGTGGAAGCCATTCACAAACAGGCTCGGAGAATGTACAACTACGATACAATCCTGGCCTCTAAAAAGAACATGGACCACGTCAATAAAATCCTGAAGGCCAAGAAACTGCAGAGACAGTCCCGGACAGGAAACAATATTGTCAAGAGGAGGCCGGGGAGGCCCAGGAAGTATCCTCCAGACTCCCTATTGGCCATGCCACTGGTCAGCCAGCAGGAGAATAGCACTGCCCGATCAGACACCGTGACGGACATTATCGAGGCCGTAGTGCAGGGGGTGACTCTGACCACTGAGAACCGCAAGGGATGGAAAAGGAAGCATTTAGGTGTGGAGAAGCAGATGAGGAAACGTCTGAGGACGTCATTGGATGAAGACCCGGAGAGCAGCGCAAGGTATGGCTGATCAGGCCGCATGTTCTACATTGATGTTGTCTTCTAGTCCTCATCATTCCTCTTATACACCGTCCAATCATTCCCCTCTCTTCTCTTCCAGTCTTCATCATTCCTCCTATACACCGTCCAATCATTCCCCTCTCTTCTCTTCCAGTCTTCATCATTCCTCCTATACACCTTCCAATCATTCCCCTCTCTTCTCTTCCAGTCTTCATCATTCCTCCTATACACCGTCCAATCATTCCCTCTCTTCTCTTCTAGTCTTCATCATTCCTCCTATACACCTTCCAATCATTCCCCTCTTCTCTTCCATTCTTCATCATTCCTCCTATACACCTTCCAATCATTCCCCTCTCTTCTCTTCTAGTCTTCATCATTCCTCCTATACACCGTCCAATCATTCCCCTCTCTTCTCTTCCAGTCTTCATCATTCCTCCTATACACCTTCCAATCATTCCCCTCTCTTCTCTTCCAGTCTTCCTCATTCCTCCTATACACCGTCCAATCATTCCCCTCTCTTCTCTTCCAGTCTTCCTCATTCCTCCTATACACCGTCCAATTATTCCCCTCTTCTCTTGCAGTCTTCATTATTCCTCCTATACACCGTCCAATCATTCCCCTCTCTTCTCTTCCAGTCTTCATCATTCCTCCTATACACCATCCAATCATTCCTCTCTTCTCTTCTAGTCTTCATCATTCCTCCTTATACACCGTCCAATCATTCCCCTCTCCTCTCTTCCAGTCTTCATCATTCCTCCTATACACCGTCCAATCATTCCCCTCTCTTCTCTTCCAGTCTTCATCATTCCTCCTATACACCATCCAATCATTCCTCTCTTCTCTTCTAGTCTTCATCATTCCTCCTATACACCGTCCAATCATTCCCCTCTCTTCTCTTCCAGTCTTCATCATTCCTCCTATACACCGTCCAATCATTCCCCTCTCTTCTCTTCCAGTCTTCATCATTCCTCCTATACACCTTCTAATCATTCCCCTCTTCTCTTCCAGTCTTCATCATTCCTCCTATACACCGTCCAATCATTCCCTTCTCTTCCAGTCTTCATCATTCCTCCTATACACCATCCAATCATTCCCCTCTCTTCTCTTCCAGTCTTCATCATTCCTCCTATACACCGTCCAATCATTCCCTTCTCTTCTCTTCTAGTCTTCATCATTCCTCCTATACACCGTCCAATCATTCCCCTCTCTTCTCTTCTTCATCATTCCTCCTATACACCGTCCAATCATTCTCTTCTCTTCTAGTCTTCATCATTCCTCCTATACACCGTCCAATCATTCCCCTCTCCTCTCTTCCAGTCTTCATCATTCCTCCTATACACCGTCCAATCATTCCCCTCTCTTCTCTTCCAGTCTTCATCATTCCTCCTATACACCGTCCAATCATTCCCCTCTCTTCTCTTCCAGTCTTCATCATTCCTCCTATACACCGTCCAATCATTCCTCTCTCTTCTCTTCCAGTCTTCATCATTCCTCCTATACACCGTCCAATCATTCCCCTCTCTTCTCTTCCAGTCTTCATCATTCCTCCTATACACCTTCCAATCATTCCCTTCTCTTCTCTTCTAGTCTTCCTCATTCCTCCTATACACCGTCCAATCATTCCCCTCTCTTCTCTTCTTCATCATTCCTCCTATACACCGTCCAATCATTCTCTTCTCTTCCAGTCTTCATCATTCCTCCTATACACCGTCCAATCATTCCCCTCTCTTCTCTTCCAGTCTTCATCATTCCTCCTATACACCGTCCAATCATTCCCCTCTCTTCTCTTCCAGTCTTCATCATTCCTCCTATACACCGTCCAATCATTCCCCTCTCTTCTCTTCCAGTCTTCATCATTCCTCCTATACACCGTCCAATCATTCCCCTCTTCTCTTCTAGTCTTCATCATTCCTCCTATACACCGTCCAATCATTCCCTTCTCTTCTCTTCTAGTCTTCATCATTCCTCCTATACACCGTCCAATCATTCCCCTCTCTTCTCTTCCAGTCTTCATCATTCCTTCTATACACCGTCCAATCATTCCCCTCTCTTCTCTTCTAGTCTTCATCGTTCCTCCTATACACCGTCCAATCATTCCCCTCTCTTCTCTTCCAGTCTTCATCATTCCTCCTATACACCGTCCAATCATTCCCCTCTCTTCTCTTCCAGTCTTCATCATTCCTCCTATACACCGTCCAATCATTCCTCTCTCTTCTCTTACAGTCTTCATCATTCCTCCTATACACCGTCCAATCATTCCCCTCTTCTCTCTTCTAGTCTTCATCATTCCTCCTCTACACCTTCCAATCATTCCCCTCTCTTCTCTTCCAGTCTTCATCATTCCTCCTATACACCGTCCAATCATTCCCCTCTCTTCTCTTCCAGTCTTCCTCATTCCTCCTATACACCGTCCAATTATTCCCCTCTTCTCTTGCAGTCTTCATTATTCCTCCTATACACCGTCCAATCATTCCCCTCTCTTCTCTTCCAGTCTTCATCATTCCTCCTATACACCGTCCAATCATTCCCCTCTCTTCTCTTCCAGTCTTCATCATTCCTCCTATACACCGTCCAATCATTCCTCTCTCTTCTCTTCCAGTCTTCATCATTCCTCCTATACACCGTCCAATCATTCCCCTCTCTTCTCTTCCAGTCTTCATCATTCCTCCTATACACCTTCCAATCATTCCCTTCTCTTCTCTTCTAGTCTTCCTCATTCCTCCTATACACCGTCCAATCATTCCCCTCTCTTCTCTTCTTCATCATTCCTCCTATACACCATCCAATCATTCTCTTCTCTTCCAGTCTTCATCATTCCTCCTATACACCTTCCAGTCATTTCCCTCTCTTCTCTTCTAGTCCTCATCATTCCGCCTATACACCGTCCAATCATTCCCTTCTCTTCTCTTCCAGTCTTCATCATTCCTTCTATACACCGTCCAATCATTCCCCTCTCTTCTCTTCCAGTCTTCATCAATCCTCCTATACACCGTCCAATCATTCCCCTCTCTTCTCTTCTAGTCTTCATCATTCCTCCTATACACCGTCCAATCATTCCCCTCTCTTCTCTTCCAGTCTTCATCATTCCTCCTATACACCGTCCAATCATTCCCCTCTTCTCTTCCAGTCTTCATCATTCCTCCTATACACCGTCCAATCATTCCCTTCTCTTCCAGTCTTCATCATTCCTTCTATACACCGTCCAATCATTCCCCTCTCTTCTCTTCCAGTCTTCATCATTCCTCCTATACACCGTCCAATCATTCCTCTCTCTTCTCTTACAGTCTTCATCATTCCTCCTATACACCTTCTAATCATTCCCCTCTTCTCTTCCAGTCTTCATCATTCCTCCTATACACCGTCCAATCATTTCCCTCTCTTCTCTTCCAGTCTTCATCATTCCTCCTATACACCGTCCAATCATTCCCTTCTCTTCTCTTCTAGTCTTCATCATTCCTCTTATACACCTTCCAATCATTCCCCTCTCTTCTCTTCCAGTCTTCATCATTCCTCCTATACACCGTCCAATCATTCCCTTCTCTTCTCTTCCAGTCTTCATCATTCCTCCTATACACCATCCAATCATTCCCTTCTCTTCTCTTCTAGTCTTCATCATTCCTCCTATACACCATCCAATCATTCCCCTCTCTTCTCTTCCAGTCTTCATCATTCCTCCTATACACCGTCCAATCATTCCCCTCTCTTCTCTTCTAGTTTTCATCATTCCTCCTATACACCATCCAATCATTCCCCTCTCTTCTCTTCTAGTCCTCATCATTCCTCCTATACACCTTCCAATCATTCCCCTCTCTTCTCTTCCAGTCTTCATCATTCCTCCTATACACCGTCCAATCATTCCCTTCTCTTCTCTTCCAGTCTTCATCATTCCTCTTATACACCGTCCAATCATTCCCTCTCTTCTCTTCCAGTCTTCATCATTCCTCCTATACACCGTCCAATCATTCCCCTCTCTTCTCTTCTAGTTTTCATCATTCCTCCTATACACCATCCAATCATTCCCCTCTCTTCTCTTCTAGTCCTCATCATTCCTCCTATACACCGTCCAATCATTCCCCTCTTCTCTTCTAGTCTTCATCATTCCTCCTATACACCGTCCAAATCATTCCCCTCTTCTCTTCCAGTCTTCATCATTCCTCCTATACACCGTCCAATCATTCCCCTCTTCTCTTCTAGTCTTCATCATTCCTCCTATACACCGTCCAATCATTCCCCTCTCTTCTCTTCTAGTCTTCATCGTTCCTCCTATACACCGTCCAATCATTCCCCTCTTCTCTTCCAGTCTTCATCATTCCTCCTATACACCGTCCAATCATTCCCCTCTTCTCTTCCAGTCTTCATCATTCCTCCTATACACCTTCCAATCATTCCCCTCTCTTCTCTTCCAGTCTTCATCATTCCTCCTATACACTGTCCAATCATTCCCCTCTCTTCTCTTCTAGTTTTCATCATTCCTCCTATACACCGTCCAATCATTCCCTCTCTTCTCTTCCAGTCTTCATCATTCCTCCTATACACCTTCCAATCATTCCCCTCTCTTCTCTTCCAGTCTTCATCATTCCTCCTATACACCGTCCAATCATTCCCCTCTCTTCTCTTCCAGTCTTCATCATTCCTCCTATACACCGTCCAATCATTCCCCTCTTCTCTTCCAGTCTTCATCATTCCTCCTATACAACGTCCAATCATTCCCCTCTCTTCTCTTCCAGTCTTCATCATTCCTCCTATACACCGTCCAATCATTCCCCTCTCTTCTCTTCCAGTCTTCATCATTCCTCCTATACACCTTCCAATCATTCCCCTCTTCTCTTCCAGTCTTCATCATTCCTCCTATACACCGTCCAATCATTCCCCTCTCTTCTCTTCCAGTCTTCATCATTCCTCCTATACACCGTCCAATCATTCCCCTCTCTTCTC
The DNA here is from genome assembly GCA_029206835.1 of Rana muscosa. Lineage (NCBI taxonomy): Eukaryota > Metazoa > Chordata > Amphibia > Anura > Ranidae > Rana > Rana muscosa. Next base: position 1,854,670 of record JARGYO010005627.1, read on the forward strand.
TTCTAGTTTTCATCATTCCTCCTATACACCAACCAATCATTCCCCTCTCTTCTCTTCCAGTCTTCATCATTCCTCCTCTACACCGTCCAATCATTCCCCTCTCTTCTCTTCCAGTCTTCATCATTCCTCCTCTACACCTTCCAATCATTCCCCTCTTCTCTTCCAGTCTTCATCATTCCTCCTATACACCTTCCAATCATTCCCCTCTTCTCTTCCAGTCTTCATCATTCCTCCTATACACCGTCCAATCATTCCCTTCTCTTCTCTTCCAGTCTTCATCATTCCTCCTATACACCGTCCAATCATTCCCCTCTCATCTCTTCCAGTCTTCATCATTCCTCCTATACACCGTCCAATCATTCCCCTCTCTTCTCTTCTAGTCTTCATCATTCCTCCTATACACCATCCAATCATTCCTCTCTCTTCTCTTCCAGTCTTCATCATTCCTCCTATACACCACCCAATCATTCCCCTCTCTTCTCTTCTAGTCTTCATCATTCCTCCTATACACCTTCCAATCATTCCCCTCTCTTCTCTTCCAGTCTTCATCATTCCTCCTATACACCATCCAATCATTCCCCTCTCTTCTCTTCCAGTCTTCATCATTCCTCCTATACACCGTCCAATCATTCCCCTCTCTTCTCTTCCAGTCTTCATCATTCCTCCTATACACCTTCTAATCATTCCCCTCTTCTCTTCCAGTCTTCATCATTCCTCCTATACACCGTCCAATCATTCCCTTCTCTTCCAGTCTTCATCATTCCTCCTATACACCATCCAATCATTCCCTTCTCTTCTCTTCCAGTCTTCATCATTCCTCCTATACACCGTCCAATCATTCCCCTCTCTTCTCTTCCAGTCTTCATCATTCCTCCTATACACCGTCCAATCATTCCCCTCTCTTCTCTTCCAGTCTTCATCATTCCTCCTATACACCGTCCAATCATTCCCCTCTCTTCTCTTCCAGTCTTCATCATTCCTCCTATACACCATCCAATCATTCCCCTCTCTTCTCTTCCAGTCTTCATCATTCCTCCTATACACCGTCCAATCATTCCCCTCTCTTCTCTTCCAGTCTTCATCATTCCTCCTATACACCTTCTAATCATTCCCCTCTTCTCTTCCAGTCTTCATCATTCCTCCTATACACCGTCCAATCATTCCCCTCTCTTCTCTTCTAGTCTTCCTTATTCCTCCTATACACCGTCCAATCATTCCCCTCTCTTCTCTTCCAGTCTTCATCATTCCTCTTATACACCGTCCAATCATTCCCCTCTCTTCTCTTCCAGTCTTCATCATTCCTCCTATACACCGTCCAATCATTCCCCTCTCTTCTCTTCCAGTCTTCATCATTCCTCTTATACACCTTCCAATCATTCCCTTCTCTTCTCTTCTAGTCTTCCTTATTCCTCCTATACACCGTCCAATCATTCCCCTCTCTTCTCTTCCAGTCTTCATCATTCCTCCTATACACCTTCCAATCATTCCCCTCTCTTCTCTTCTAGTCTTCATCATTCCTCCTATACACCGTCCAATCATTCCTCTCTTCTCTTCTAGTCTTCATCATTCCTCCTCTACACCGTCCAATCATTCCCCTCTCTTCTCTTCCAGTCTTCATCATTCCTCCTATACACCGTCCAATCATTCCCCTCTTCTCTTCTAGTCCTCATCATTCCTCCTATACACCGTCCAATCATTCCCTTCTCTTCTAGTCTTCATCATTCCTCCTATACACCGTCCAATCATTCCCTTCTCTTCTCTTCGAGTCTTCATCATTCCTCCTATACACCGTCCAATCATTCCCCTCTCTTCTCTTCTAGTCTTCATCATTCCTCCTATACACCGTCCAATCATTCCCCTCTCTTCTCTTCCAGTCTTCATCATTCCTCCTATACACCGTCCAATCATTCCCCTCTCTTCTCTTCCAGTCTTCATCATTCCTCCTATACACCGTCCAATCATTCCCCTCTTCTCTTCCAGTCTTCATCATTCCTCCTATACACCATCCAATCATTCCCCTCTCTTCTCTTCCAGTCTTCATCATTCCTCCTATACACCATCCAATCATTCCTCTCTTCTCTTCCAGTCTTCATCATTCCTCCTATACACCGTCCAATCATTCCCCTCTCTTCTCTTCCAGTCTTCATCATTCCTCCTATACACCATCCAATCATTCCTCTCTTCTCTTCTAGTCTTCATCATTCCTCCTATACACCGTCCAATCATTCCTCTCTTCTCTTCTAGTCTTCATCATTCCTCCTATACACCGTCCAATCATTCCCTTCTCTTCTCTTCCAGTCTTCATCATTCCTCCTATACACCGTCCAATCATTCCCTTCTCTTCTCTTCCAGTCTTCATCATTCCTCCTATACACCTTCCAATCATTCCCCTCTCTTCTCTTCTAGTCTTCCTTATTCCTCCTATACACCGTCCAATCATTCCCCTCTCTTCTCTTCCAGTCTTCATCATTCCTCCTATACACCGTCCAATCATTCCCCTCTCTTCTCTTCCAGTCTTCATCATTCCTCCTATACACCGTCCAATCATTCCCCTCTCTTCTCTTCCAGTCTTCATCATTCCTCCTATACACCATCCAATCATTCCTCTCTTCTCTTCTAGTCTTCATCATTCCTCCTATACACCGTCCAATCATTCCCCTCTCTTCTCTTCTAGTCTTCATCATTCCTCCTATACACCGTCCAATCATTCCCCTCTCCTCTCTTCCAGTCTTCATCATTCCTCCTATACACCGTCCAATCATTCCCCTCTCTTCTCTTCCAGTCTTCATCATTCCTCCTATACACCGTCCAATCATTCCCCTCTTCTCTTCCAGTCTTCATCATTCCTCCTATACAACGTCCAATCATTCCCCTCTCTTCTCTTCCAGTCTTCATCATTCCTCCTATACACCGTCCAATCATTCCCCTCTCTTCTCTTCCAGTCTTCATCATTCCTCCTATACACCTTCCAATCATTCCCCTCTTCTCTTCCAGTCTTCATCATTCCTCCTATACACCGTCCAATCATTCCCCTCTCTTCTCTTCCAGTCTTCATCATTCCTCCTATACACCGTCCAATCATTCCTCTCTTCTCTTCTAGTCTTCATCATTCCTCCTATACACCTTCCAATCATTCCCCTCTCCTCTCTTCCAGTCTTCATCATTCCTCCTATACACCTTCTAATCATTCCCCTCTTCTCTTCTAGTCTTCCTCATTCCTCCTATACACCGTCCAATCATTCCCCTCTCTTCTCTTCTAGTCTTCATCATTCCTCCTATACACCGTCCAATCATTCCCCTCTCTTCTCTTCTAGTTTTCATCATTCCTCCTATACACCAACCAATCATTCCCCTCTCTTCTCTTCCAGTCTTCATCATTCCTCCTCTACACCGTCCAATCATTCCCCTCTCTTCTCTTCCAGTCTTCATCATTCCTCCTATACACCTTCCAATCATTCCCCTCTTCTCTTCCAGTCTTCATCATTCCTCCTATACACCTTCCAATCATTCCCCTCTTCTCTTCCAGTCTTCATCATTCCTCCTATACACCGTCCAATCATTCCCTTCTCTTCTCTTCCAGTCTTCATCATTCCTCCTATACACCGTCCAATCATTCCCCTCTCATCTCTTCCAGTCTTCATCATTCCTCCTATACACCGTCCAATCATTCCCCTCTCTTCTCTTCTAGTCTTCATCATTCCTCCTATACACCATCCAATCATTCCTCTCTCTTCTCTTCCAGTCTTCATCATTCCTCCTATACACCACCCAATCATTCCCCTCTCTTCTCTTCTAGTCTTCATCATTCCTCCTATACACCTTCCAATCATTCCCCTCTCTTCTCTTCCAGTCTTCATCATTCCTCCTATACACCATCCAATCATTCCCCTCTCTTCTCTTCCAGTCTTCATCATTCCTTCTATACACCGTCCAATCATTCCCATCTCCTCTCTTCCAGTCTTCATCATTCCTCCTATACACCTTCTAATCATTCCCCTCTTCTCTTCCAGTCTTCATCATTCCTCCTATACACCGTCCAATCATTCCCTTCTCTTCTCTTCCAGTCTTCATCATTCCTCCTATACACCATCCAATCATTCCCTTCTCTTCTCTTCCAGTCTTCATCATTCCTCCTATACACCGTCCAATCATTCCCCTCTCTTCTCTTCCAGTCTTCATCATTCCTCCTATACACCGTCCAATCATTCCCCTCTCTTCTCTTCCAGTCTTCATCATTCCTCCTATACACCGTCCAATCATTCCCCTCTCTTCTCTTCCAGTCTTCATCATTCCTCCTATACACCATCCAATCATTCCCCTCTCTTCTCTTCCAGTCTTCATCATTCCTCCTATACACCGTCCAATCATTCCCCTCTCTTCTCTTCCAGTCTTCATCATTCCTCTTATACACCGTCCAATCATTCCCCTCTCTTCTCTTCCAGTCTTCATCATTCCTCCTATACACCGTCCAATCATTCCCCTCTCTTCTCTTCCAGTCTTCATCATTCCTCCTATACACCTTCCAATCATTCCCCTCTCTTCTCTTCTAGTCTTCATCATTCCTCCTATACACCGTCCAATCATTCCCCTCTCTTCTCTTCTAGTCTTCATCATTCCTCCTATACACCTTCCAATCATTCCCCTCTCTTCTCTTCCAGTCTTCATCATTCCTCCTATACACCGTCCAATCATTCCCCTCTTCTCTTCTAGTCCTCATCATTCCTCCTATACACCGTCCAATCATTCCCTTCTCTTCTCTTCTAGTCTTCATCATTCCTCCTATACACCGTCCAATCATTCCCTTCTCTTCTCTTCGAGTCTTCATCATTCCTCCTATACACCGTCCAATCATTCCCCTCTCTTCTCTTCTAGTCTTCATCATTCCTCCTATACACCGTCCAATCATTCCCCTCTCTTCTCTTCCAGTCTTCATCATTCCTCCTATACACCGTCCAATCATTCCCCTCTCTTCTCTTCCAGTCTTCATCATTCCTCCTATACACCGTCCAATCATTCCCCTCTCTTCTCTTCCAGTCTTCATCATTCCTCTTATACACCTTCCAATCATTCCCCTCTCTTCTCTTCTAGTCTTCATCATTCCTCCTATACACCGTCCAATCATTCCTCTCTCTTCTCTTCCAGTCTTCATCATTCCTCCTATACACCATCCAATCATTCCTCTCTTCTCTTCTAGTCTTCATCATTCCTCCTATACACCGTCCAATCATTCCTCTCTTCTCTTCTAGTCTTCATCATTCCTCCTATACACCGTCCAATCATTCCCCTCTCTTCTCTTCCAGTCTTCATCATTCCTCCTATACACCGTCCAATCATTCCCCTCTCTTCTCTTCCAGTCTTCATCATTCCTCCTATACACCATCCAATCATTCCCCTCTCTTCTCTTCCAGTCTTCATCATTCCTCCTATACACCGTCCAATCATTCCCCTCTCTTCTCTTCCAGTCTTCATCATTCCTCCTATACACCTTCTAATCATTCCCCTCTTCTCTTCCAGTCTTCATCATTCCTCCTATACACCGTCCAATCATTCCCCTCTCTTCTCTTCTAGTCTTCCTTATTCCTCCTATACACCGTCCAATCATTCCCCTCTCTTCTCTTCCAGTCTTCATCATTCCTCTTATACACCGTCCAATCATTCCCCTCTCTTCTCTTCCAGTCTTCATCATTCCTCCTATACACCGTCCAATCATTCCCCTCTCTTCTCTTCCAGTCTTCATCATTCCTCCTATACACCTTCCAATCATTCCCCTCTCTTCTCTTCTAGTCTTCATCATTCCTCCTATACACCGTCCAATCATTCCACTCTCTTCTCTTCCAGTCTTCATCATTCCTCCTATACACCATCCAATCATTCCCCTCTCTTCTCTTCCAGTCTTCATCATTCCTCCTATACACCGTCCAATCATTCCCCTCTCTTCTCTTCCAGTCTTCATCATTCCTCCTATACACCGTCCAATCATTCCCCTCTCTTCTCTTCTAGTCTTCATCATTCCTCCTCTACACCGTCCAATCATTCCCTTCTCTTCTCTTCTAGTCTTCATCATTCCTCCTATACACCGTCCAATCATTCCCTTCTCTTCTCTTCGAGTCTTCATCATTCCTCCTATACACCGTCCAATCATTCCCCTCTCTTCTCTTCTAGTCTTCATCATTCCTCCTATACACCGTCCAATCATTCCCCTCTCTTCTCTTCCAGTCTTCATCATTCCTCCTATACACCGTCCAATCATTCCCCTCTTCTCTTCCAGTCTTCATCATTCCTCCTATACACCGTCCAATCATTCCCCTCTCTTCTCTTCCAGTCTTCATCATTCCTCCTATACACCATCCAATCATTCCTCTCTTCTCTTCTAGTCTTCATCATTCCTCCTATACACCGTCCAATCATTCCTCTCTTCTCTTCTAGTCTTCATCATTCCTCCTATACACCGTCCAATCATTCCCTTCTCTTCTCTTCCAGTCTTCATCATTCCTCCTATACACCTTCCAATCATTCCCCTCTCTTCTCTTCTAGTCTTCCTTATTCCTCCTATACACCGTCCAATCATTCCCTCTCTTCTCTTCCAGTCTTCATCATTCCTCCTATACACCGTCCAATCATTCCCCTCTCTTCTCTTCCAGTCTTCATCATTCCTCCTATACACCGTCCAATCATTCCTCTCTTCTCTTCTAGTCTTCATCATTCCTCCTATACACCGTCCAATCATTCCCTTCTCTTCTCTTCCAGTCTTCATCATTCCTCCTATACACCTTCCAATCATTCCCCTCTCTTCTCTTCTAGTCTTCCTTATTCCTCCTATACACCGTCCAATCATTCCCTCTCTTCTCTTCCAGTCTTCATCATTCCTCCTATACACCGTCCAATCATTCCCCTCTCTTCTCTTCCAGTCTTCATCATTCCTCCTATACACCATCCAATCATTCCTCTCTTCTCTTCTAGTCTTCATCATTCCACCTATACACCGTCCAATCATTCCTCTCTTCTCTTCTAGTCTTCATCATTCCTCCTATACACCGTCCAATCATTCCCCTCTCCTCTCTTGCAGTCTTCATCATTCCTCCTATACACCGTCCAATCATTCCCCTCTCTTCTCTTCTAGTCTTCCTTATTCCTCCTATACACCGTCCAATCATTCCCTCTCTTCTCTTCCAGTCTTCATCATTCCTCCTATACACCGTCCAATCATTCCCCTCTCTTCTCTTCCAGTCTTCATCATTCCTCCTATACACCATCCAATCATTCCTCTCTTCTCTTCTAGTCTTCATCATTCCTCCTATACACCGTCCAATCATTCCTCTCTTCTCTTCTAGTCTTCATCATTCCTCCTATACACCGTCCAATCATTCCTCTCTTCTCTTCTAGTCTTCATCATTCCTCCTATAACACCGTCCAATCATTCCCTTCTCTTCTCTTCCAGTCTTCATCATTCCTCCTATACACCTTCCAATCATTCCCCTCTTCTCTTCCAGTCTTCATCATTACTCCTATACACCTTCCAATCATTCCCCTCTTCTCTTCTAGTCCTCATCATTCCTCCTATACACCGTCCAATCATTCCCCTCTCTTCTCTTCCAGTCTTCATCATTCCTCCTATACACCTTCCAATCATTCCCTTCTCTTCTCTTCCAGTCTTCATCATTCCTCCTATACACCTTCCAATCATTCCCCTCTTCTCTTCCAGTCTTCATCATTCCTCCTATACACCGTCCAATCATTCCCCTCTCTTCTCTTCTAGTCTTCATCATTCCTCCTATACACCTTCCAATCATTCCCCTCTCTTCTCTTCCAGTCTTCATCATTCCTCCTATACACCGTCCAATCATTCCCCTCTTCTCTTCTAGTCCTCATCATTCCTCCTATACACCGTCCAATCATTCCCTTCTCTTCTCTTCTAGTCTTCATCATTCCTCCTATACACCGTCCAATCATTCCCCTCTCTTCTCTTCCAGTCTTCATCATTCCTCCTATACACCGTCCAATCATTCCCCTCTCTTCTCTTCTAGTCTTCATCATTCCTCCTATACACCGTCCAATCATTCCCCTCTCTTCTCTTCCAGTCTTCATCATTCCTCCTATACACCGTCCAATCATTCCCCTCTCTTCTCTTCCAGTCTTCATCATTCCTCCTAAACACCGTCCAATCATTCCCCTCTTCTCTTCCAGTCTTCATCATTCCTCCTATACACCATCCAATCATTCCCCTCTCTTCTCTTCCAGTCTTCATCATTCCTCCTATACACCATCCAATCATTCCTCTCTTCTCTTCCAGTCTTCATCATTCCTCCTATACACCATCCAATCATTCCTCTCTTCTCTTCCAGTCTTCATCATTCCTCCTATACACCATCCAATCATTCCTCTCTTCTAGTCTTCATCATTCCTCCTATACACCGTCCAATCATTCCTCTCTTCTCTTCTAGTCTTCATCATTCCTCCTATACACCGTCCAATCATTCCCTTCTCTTCTCTTCCAGTCTTCATCATTCCTCCTATACACCGTCCAATCATTCCCTTCTCTTCTCTTCCAGTCTTCATCATTCCTCCTATACACCTTCCAATCATTCCCCTCTCTTCTCTTCTAGTCTTCCTTATTCCTCCTATACACCGTCCAATCATTCCCTCTCTTCTCTTCCAGTCTTCATCATTCCTCCTATACACCGTCCAATCATTCCCCTCTCTTCTCTTCCAGTCTTCATCATTCCTCCTATACACCGTCCAATCATTCCCCTCTTCTCTTCTAGTCTTCATCATTCCTCTTATACACCGTCCAATCATTCCCCTCTCTTCTCTTCCAGTCTTCATCATTCCTCCTATACACCGTCCAATCATTCCCCTCTCTTCTCTTCCAGTCTTCATCATTCCTCCTATACACCGTCCAATCATTCCCCTCTCTTCTCTTCCAGTCTTCATCATTCCTCCTATACACCTTCCAATCATTCCCCTCTCTTCTCTTCTAGTCTTCCTTATTCCTCCTATACACCGTCCAATCATTCCCTCTCTTCTCTTCCAGTCTTCATCATTCCTCCTATACACCGTCCAATCATTCCCCTCTCTTCTCTTCCAGTCTTCATCATTCCTCCTATACACCGTCCAATCATTCCCCTCTCATCTCTTCCAGTCTTCATCATTCCTCCTATACACCGTCCAATCATTCCTCTCTTCTCTTCTAGTCTTCATCATTCCTCCTATACACCGTCCAATCATTCCTCTCTTCTCTTCTAGTCTTCATCATTCCTCCTATACACCGTCCAATCATTCCCTTCTCTTCTCTTCCAGTCTTCATCATTCCTCCTATACACCTTCCAATCATTCCCCTCTTCTCTTCCAGTCTTCATCATTACTCCTATACACCTTCCAATCATTCCCCTCTTCTCTTCTAGTCCTCATCATTCCTCCTATACACTGTCCAATCATTCCCCTCTCTTCTCTTCCAGTCTTCATCATTCCTCCTATACACCTTCCAATCATTCCCTTCTCTTCTCTTCCAGTCTTCATCATTCCTCCTATACACCATCCAATCATTCCCTTCTCTTCTCTTCCAGTCTTCATCATTCCTCCTATACACCGTCCAATCATTCCCTTCTCTTCTCTTCTAGTCTTCATCATTCCTCCTATACACCTTCCAATCATTCCCCTCTCTTCTCTTCTAGTCTTCATCGTTCCTCCTATACACCGTCCAATCATTCCTCTCTCTTCTCTTCCAGTCCTCATCATTCCTCCTATACACCGTCCAATCATTCCTCTCTTCTCTTCCAGTCTTCATCATTCCTCCTATACACCGTCCAATCATTCCCCTCTCTTCTCTTCTAGTCTTCATCGTTCCTCCTATACACCGTCCAATCATTCCTCTCTCTTCTCTTCCAGTCTTCATCATTCCTCCTATACACCGTCCAATCATTCCCCTCTCTTCTCTTCTAGTCTTCATCATTCCTCCTATACACCGTCCAATCATTCCCCTCTTCTCTTCTAGTCTTCATCTTTCCTCCTATACACCGTCCAATCATTCCCCTCTCTTCTCTTCCAGTCTTCATCATTCCTCCCATACACCGACCAATCATTCCCCTCTCTTCTCTTCCAGTCTTCATCATTCCTCCTATACACCTTCCAATCATTCCCCTCTTCTCTTCCAGTCTTCATCATTCCTCCTATACACCGTCCAATCATTCCCTTCTCTTCTCTTCCAGTCTTCATCATTCCTCCTATACACCGACCAATCATTCCCCTCTCTTCTCTTCCAGTCTTCATCATTCCTCCTATACACCATCCAATCATTCCCCTCTTCTCTTCCAGTCTTCATCATTCCTCCTATACACCTTCCAATCATTCCTCTCTCTTCTCTTCCAGTCTTCATCATTCCTCCTATACACCATCCAATCATTCCTCTCTCTTCTCTTCCAGTCTTCATCATTCCTCTTATACACCGTCCAATCATCCCCTCTCTTCTCTTCCAGTCTTCATCATTCCTCCTATACACCGTCCAATCATCCCCTCTCTTCTCTTCCAGTCTTCATCATTCCTCCTATACACCGTCCAATCATTCCCCTCTCTTCTCTTCCAGTCTTCATCATTCCTCCTATACACCGTCCAATCATTCCTCTCTCTTCTCTTCCAGTCTTCATCATTCCTCCTATACACTTTCCAATCATTCCCCTCTTCTCTTCCAGTCTTCATCATTCCTCCTATACACTTTCCAATCATTCCCCTCTTCTCTTCCAGTCTTCATCATTCCTCCTCTACACCTTCCAATCATTCCCCTCTCTTCTCTTCTAGTCTTCATCATTCCTCCTATACACCGTCCAATCATTCCCTTCTCTTCTCTTCCAGTCTTCATCATTCCTCCTATACACCGTCCAATCATTCCCTTCTCTTCTCTTCCAGTCTTCATCATTCCTCCTATACACCTTCCAATCATTCCCCTCTCTTCTCTTCTAGTCTTCATCATTCCTCCTATACACCGTCCAATCATTCCCCTCTCTTCTCTTCTAGTCTTCATCATTCCTCCTATACACCGTCCAATCATTCCCTTCTCTTCTCTTCCAGTCTTCATCATTCCTCCTATACACCGTCCAATCATTCCCCTCTCTTCTCTTCTAGTCTTCATCATTCCTCCTATACACCGTCCAATCATTCCCCTTTCTTCTCTTCCAGTCTTCATCATTCCTCCTATACACGGTCCAATCATTCCCTTCTCTTCTCTTCTAGTCTTCATCATTCCTCCTATACACCTTCCAATCATTCCCCTCTCTTCTCTTCCAGTCTTCATCATTCCTCCTATACACCGTCCAATCATTCCCCTCTCTTCTCTTCCAGTCTTCATCATTCCTCCTATACACCGTCCAATCATTCCCCTCTCTTCTCTTCCAGTCTTCATCATTCCTCCTATACACCGTCCAATCATTCCCCTCTTCTCTTCCAGTCTTCATCATTCCTCCTATACACCGTCCAATCATTCCCCTCTCTTCTCTTCTAGTCTTCATCATTCCTCCTATACACCGTCCAATCATTCCCCTCTCTTCTCTTCCAGTCTTCATCATTCCTCCTATACACCATCCAATCATTCCTCTCTTCTCTTCTAGTCTTCATCATTCCTCCTATACACCGTCCAATCATTCCTCTCTTCTCTTCTAGTCTTCATCATTCCTCCTATACACCGTCCAATCATTCCCTTCTCTTCTCTTCCAGTCTTCATCATTCCTCCTATACACCGTCCAATCATTCCCTTCTCTTCTCTTCCAGTCTTCATCATTCCTCCTATACACCTTCCAATCATTCCCCTCTCTTCTCTTCTAGTCTTCCTTATTCCTCCTATACACCGTCCAATCATTCCCTCTCTTCTCTTCCAGTCTTCATCATTCCTCCTATACACCGTCCAATCATTCCCCTCTCTTCTCTTCCAGTCTTCATCATTCCTCCTATACACCATCCAATCATTCCTCTCTTCTCTTCTAGTCTTCATCATTCCTCCTATACACCGTCCAATCATTCCTCTCTTCTCTTCTAGTCTTCATCATTCCTCCTATACACCGTCCAATCATTCCCCTCTCCTCTCTTCCAGTCTTCATCATTCCTCCTATACACCGTCCAATCATTCCCCTCTCTTCTCTTCTAGTCCTCATCATTCCTCCTATACACCGTCCAATCCTTCCCCTCTTCTCTTCTAGTCTTCATCATTCCTCCTATACACCGTCCAAATCATTCCCCTCTTCTCTTCCAGTCTTCATCATTCCTCCTATACACCGTCCAATCATTCCCCTCTTCTCTTCTAGTCTTCATCATTCCTCCTATACACCGTCCAATCATTCCCCTCTTCTCTTCCAGTCTTCATCATTCCTCTTATACACCGTCCAATCATTCCCCTCTCTTCTCTTCCAGTCTTCATCATTCCTCCTATACACCGTCCAATCATTCCCCTCTCTTCTCTTCTAGTCTTCATCGTTCCTCCTATACACCGTCCAATCATTCCCCTCTTCTCTTCCAGTCTTCATCATTCCTCCTATACACCGTCCAATCATTCCCCTCTTCTCTTCCAGTCTTCATCATTCCTCCTATACACCTTCCAATCATTCCCCTCTCTTCTCTTCCAGTCTTCATCATTCCTCCTATACACTGTCCAATCATTCCCCTCTCTTCTCTTCTAGTTTTCATCATTCCTCCTATACACCGTCCAATCATTCCCTCTCTTCTCTTCCAGTCTTCATCATTCCTCCTATACACCGTCCAATCATTCCCCTCTCTTCTCTTCTAGTCTTCATCATTCCTCCTATACACCGTCCAATCATTCCCCTCTCTTCTCTTCCAGTCTTCATCATTCCTCCTATACACCGTCCAATCATTCCCCTCTCTTCTCTTCCAGTCTTCATCATTCCTCCTAAACACCGTCCAATCATTCCCCTCTTCTCTTCCAGTCTTCATCATTCCTCCTATACACCATCCAATCATTCCCCTCTCTTCTCTTCCAGTCTTCATCATTCCTCCTATACACCATCCAATCATTCCTCTCTTCTCTTCCAGTCTTCATCATTCCTCCTATACACCATCCAATCATTCCTCTCTTCTCTTCCAGTCTTCATCATTCCTCCTATACACCATCCAATCATTCCTCTCTTCTAGTCTTCATCATTCCTCCTATACACCGTCCAATCATTCCTCTCTTCTCTTCTAGTCTTCATCATTCCTCCTATACACCGTCCAATCATTCCCTTCTCTTCTCTTCCAGTCTTCATCATTCCTCCTATACACCGTCCAATCATTCCCTTCTCTTCTCTTCCAGTCTTCATCATTCCTCCTATACACCTTCCAATCATTCCCCTCTCTTCTCTTCTAGTCTTCCTTATTCCTCCTATACACCGTCCAATCATTCCCTCTCTTCTCTTCCAGTCTTCATCATTCCTCCTATACACCGTCCAATCATTCCCCTCTCTTCTCTTCCAGTCTTCATCATTCCTCCTATACACCGTCCAATCATTCCCCTCTTCTCTTCTAGTCTTCATCATTCCTCTTATACACCGTCCAATCATTCCCCTCTCTTCTCTTCCAGTCTTCATCATTCCTCCTATACACCGTCCAATCATTCCCCTCTCTTCTCTTCCAGTCTTCATCATTCCTCCTATACACCGTCCAATCATTCCCCTCTCTTCTCTTCCAGTCTTCATCATTCCTCCTATACACCTTCCAATCATTCCCCTCTCTTCTCTTCTAGTCTTCCTTATTCCTCCTATACACCGTCCAATCATTCCCTCTCTTCTCTTCCAGTCTTCATCATTCCTCCTATACACCGTCCAATCATTCCCCTCTCTTCTCTTCCAGTCTTCATCATTCCTCCTATACACCATCCAATCATTCCTCTCTTCTCTTCTAGTCTTCATCATTCCTCCTATACACCGTCCAATCATTCCTCTCTTCTCTTCTAGTCTTCATCATTCCTCCTATACACCGTCCAATCATTCCCTTCTCTTCTCTTCCAGTCTTCATCATTCCTCCTATACACCTTCCAATCATTCCCCTCTTCTCTTCCAGTCTTCATCATTACTCCTATACACCTTCCAATCATTCCCCTCTTCTCTTCTAGTCCTCATCATTCCTCCTATACACTGTCCAATCATTCCCCTCTCTTCTCTTCCAGTCTTCATCATTCCTCCTATACACCTTCCAATCATTCCCTTCTCTTCTCTTCCAGTCTTCATCATTCCTCCTATACACCATCCAATCATTCCCTTCTCTTCTCTTCCAGTCTTCATCATTCCTCCTATACACCGTCCAATCATTCCCTTCTCTTCTCTTCTAGTCTTCATCATTCCTCCTATACACCTTCCAATCATTCCCCTCTCTTCTCTTCTAGTCTTCATCGTTCCTCCTATACACCGTCCAATCATTCCTCTCTCTTCTCTTCCAGTCCTCATCATTCCTCCTATACACCGTCCAATCATTCCTCTCTTCTCTTCCAGTCTTCATCATTCCTCCTATACACCGTCCAATCATTCCCCTCTCTTCTCTTCTAGTCTTCATCGTTCCTCCTATACACCGTCCAATCATTCCTCTCTCTTCTCTTCCAGTCTTCATCATTCCTCCTATACACCGTCCAATCATTCCCCTCTCTTCTCTTCTAGTCTTCATCATTCCTCCTATACACCGTCCAATCATTCCCCTCTTCTCTTCTAGTCTTCATCTTTCCTCCTATACACCGTCCAATCATTCCCCTCTCTTCTCTTCCAGTCTTCATCATTCCTCCCATACACCGACCAATCATTCCCCTCTCTTCTCTTCCAGTCTTCATCATTCCTCCTATACACCTTCCAATCATTCCCCTCTTCTCTTCCAGTCTTCATCATTCCTCCTATACACCGTCCAATCATTCCCTTCTCTTCTCTTCCAGTCTTCATCATTCCTCCTATACACCGACCAATCATTCCCCTCTCTTCTCTTCCAGTCTTCATCATTCCTCCTATACACCATCCAATCATTCCCCTCTTCTCTTCCAGTCTTCATCATTCCTCCTATACACCTTCCAATCATTCCTCTCTCTTCTCTTCCAGTCTTCATCATTCCTCCTATACACCATCCAATCATTCCTCTCTCTTCTCTTCCAGTCTTCATCATTCCTCTTATACACCGTCCAATCATCCCCTCTCTTCTCTTCCAGTCTTCATCATTCCTCCTATACACCGTCCAATCATCCCCTCTCTTCTCTTCCAGTCTTCATCATTCCTCCTATACACCGTCCAATCATTCCCCTCTCTTCTCTTCCAGTCTTCATCATTCCTCCTATACACCGTCCAATCATTCCTCTCTCTTCTCTTCCAGTCTTCATCATTCCTCCTATACACTTTCCAATCATTCCCCTCTTCTCTTCCAGTCTTCATCATTCCTCCTATACACTTTCCAATCATTCCCCTCTTCTCTTCCAGTCTTCATCATTCCTCCTCTACACCTTCCAATCATTCCCCTCTCTTCTCTTCTAGTCTTCATCATTCCTCCTATACACCGTCCAATCATTCCCTTCTCTTCTCTTCCAGTCTTCATCATTCCTCCTATACACCGTCCAATCATTCCCTTCTCTTCTCTTCCAGTCTTCATCATTCCTCCTATACACCTTCCAATCATTCCCCTCTCTTCTCTTCTAGTCTTCATCATTCCTCCTATACACCGTCCAATCATTCCCCTCTCTTCTCTTCTAGTCTTCATCATTCCTCCTATACACCGTCCAATCATTCCCTTCTCTTCTCTTCCAGTCTTCATCATTCCTCCTATACACCGTCCAATCATTCCCCTCTCTTCTCTTCTAGTCTTCATCATTCCTCCTATACACCGTCCAATCATTCCCCTTTCTTCTCTTCCAGTCTTCATCATTCCTCCTATACACGGTCCAATCATTCCCTTCTCTTCTCTTCTAGTCTTCATCATTCCTCCTATACACCTTCCAATCATTCCCCTCTCTTCTCTTCCAGTCTTCATCATTCCTCCTATACACCGTCCAATCATTCCCCTCTCTTCTCTTCCAGTCTTCATCATTCCTCCTATACACCGTCCAATCATTCCCCTCTCTTCTCTTCCAGTCTTCATCATTCCTCCTATACACCGTCCAATCATTCCCCTCTTCTCTTCCAGTCTTCATCATTCCTCCTATACACCGTCCAATCATTCCCCTCTCTTCTCTTCTAGTCTTCATCATTCCTCCTATACACCGTCCAATCATTCCCCTCTCTTCTCTTCCAGTCTTCATCATTCCTCCTATACACCATCCAATCATTCCTCTCTTCTCTTCTAGTCTTCATCATTCCTCCTATACACCGTCCAATCATTCCTCTCTTCTCTTCTAGTCTTCATCATTCCTCCTATACACCGTCCAATCATTCCCTTCTCTTCTCTTCCAGTCTTCATCATTCCTCCTATACACCGTCCAATCATTCCCTTCTCTTCTCTTCCAGTCTTCATCATTCCTCCTATACACCTTCCAATCATTCCCCTCTCTTCTCTTCTAGTCTTCCTTATTCCTCCTATACACCGTCCAATCATTCCCTCTCTTCTCTTCCAGTCTTCATCATTCCTCCTATACACCGTCCAATCATTCCCCTCTCTTCTCTTCCAGTCTTCATCATTCCTCCTATACACCATCCAATCATTCCTCTCTTCTCTTCTAGTCTTCATCATTCCTCCTATACACCGTCCAATCATTCCTCTCTTCTCTTCTAGTCTTCATCATTCCTCCTATACACCGTCCAATCATTCCCCTCTCCTCTCTTCCAGTCTTCATCATTCCTCCTATACACCGTCCAATCATTCCCCTCTCTTCTCTTCTAGTCCTCATCATTCCTCCTATACACCGTCCAATCCTTCCCCTCTTCTCTTCTAGTCTTCATCATTCCTCCTATACACCGTCCAAATCATTCCCCTCTTCTCTTCCAGTCTTCATCATTCCTCCTATACACCGTCCAATCATTCCCCTCTTCTCTTCTAGTCTTCATCATTCCTCCTATACACCGTCCAATCATTCCCCTCTTCTCTTCCAGTCTTCATCATTCCTCTTATACACCGTCCAATCATTCCCCTCTCTTCTCTTCCAGTCTTCATCATTCCTCCTATACACCGTCCAATCATTCCCCTCTCTTCTCTTCTAGTCTTCATCGTTCCTCCTATACACCGTCCAATCATTCCCCTCTTCTCTTCCAGTCTTCATCATTCCTCCTATACACCGTCCAATCATTCCCCTCTTCTCTTCCAGTCTTCATCATTCCTCCTATACACCTTCCAATCATTCCCCTCTCTTCTCTTCCAGTCTTCATCATTCCTCCTATACACTGTCCAATCATTCCCCTCTCTTCTCTTCTAGTTTTCATCATTCCTCCTATACACCGTCCAATCATTCCCTCTCTTCTCTTCCAGTCTTCATCATTCCTCCTATACACCTTCCAATCATTCCCCTCTCTTCTCTTCCAGTCTTCATCATTCCTCCTATACACCGTCCAATCATTCCCCTCTCTTCTCTTCTAGTTTTCATCATTCCTCCTATACACCATCCAATCATTCCTCTCTCTTCTCTTCCAGTCTTCATCATTCCTCCTATACACCGTCCAATCATTCCCCTCTCTTCTCTTCCAGTCTTCATCATTCCTCCTATACACCATCCAATCATTCCTCTCTTCTCTTCTAGTCTTCATCATTCCTCCTATACACCGTCCAATCATTCCTCTCTTCTCTTCTAGTCTTCATCATTCCTCCTATACACCGTCCAATCATTCCCTTCTCTTCTCTTCCAGTCTTCATCATTCCTCCTATACACCGTCCAATCATTCCCTTCTCTTCTCTTCCAGTCTTCATCATTCCTCCTATACACCTTCCAATCATTCCCCTCTCTTCTCTTCTAGTCTTCCTTATTCCTCCTATACACCGTCCAATCATTCCCTCTCTTCTCTTCCAGTCTTCATCATTCCTCCTATACACCGTCCAATCATTCCCCTCTCTTCTCTTCCAGTCTTCATCATTCCTCCTATACACCATCCAATCATTCCTCTCTTCTCTTCTAGTCTTCATCATTCCTCCTATACACCGTCCAATCATTCCCCTCTCTTCTCTTCCAGTCTTCATCATTCCTCCTATACACCGTCCAATCATTCCCCTCTCTTCTCTTCTAGTTTTCATCATTCCTCCTATACACCGTCCAATCATTCCCCTCTCTTCTCTTCCAGTCTTCATCATTCCTCCTATACACCGTCCAATCATTCCCCTCTCTTCTCTTCCAGTCTTCATCATTCCTCCTATACACCGTGCAATCATTCCCCTCTCTTCTCTTCTAGTCTTCCTTATTCCTCCTATACACCGTCCAATCATTCCCTCTCTTCTCTTCCAGTCTTCATCATTCCTCCTATACACCGTCCAATCATTCCCCTCTTCTCTTCTAGTCTTCCTTATTCCTCCTATACACCGTGCAATCATTCCCCTCTCTTCTCTTCCAGTCTTCATCATTCCTCCTATACACCGTCCAATCAGTCCCCTCTCTTCTCTTCCAGTCTTCATCATTCCTCCTATACACCGTCCAATCATTCCCCTCTCTTCTCTTCCAGTCTTCATCATTCCTCCTATACACCGACCAATCATTCCCCTCTCTTCTCTTCTAGTCTTCATCATTCCTCCTATACACCGTCCAATCATTCCCCTCTCTTCTCTTCCAGTCTTCATCATTCCTCCTATACACCGTCCAATCATTCCCCTCTCTTCTCTTCCAGTCTTCATCATTCCTCCTCTACACCGTCCAATCATTCCCCTCTCTTCTCTTCCAGTCTTCATCATTCCTCCTATACACCGTCCAATCATTCCCCTCTCTTCTCTTCCAGTCTTCATCATTCCTCCTATACACCGTCCAATCATTCCCTTCTCTTCTCTTCCAGTCTTCATCATGCCTCCTCTACACCTTCCAATCATTCCCCTCTTCTCTTCCAGTCTTCATCATTCCTCCTATACACCGTGCAATCATTCCCCTCTCTTCTCTTCCAGTCTTCATCATTCCTCCTATACACCTTCCAATCATTCCCCTCTCTTCTCTTCCAGTCTTCATCATTCCTCCTATACACCGTCCAATCATTCCCTTCTTCTCTTCCAGTCTTCATCATTCCTCCTATACACCTTCCAATCATTCCCCTCTCTTCTCTTCTAGTCTTCATCATTCCTCCTCTACACCTTCCAATCATTCCCTTCTCTTCTCTTCTAGTCTTCATCATTCCTCCTATACACCGTCCAATCATTCCCTTCTTCTCTTCCAGTCTTCATCATTCCTCCTATACACCTTCCAATCATTCCCCTCTCTTCTCTTCTAGTCCTCATCATTCCTCCTATACACCTTCCAATCATTCCCCTCTCTTCTCTTCTAGTCCTCATCATTCCTCCTATACACCGTCCAATCATTCCCCTCTTCTCTTCCTGTCTTCATCATTCCTCCTATACACCGTCCAATCATTCCCCTCTTCTCTTCCAGTCTTCATCATTCCTCCTATACACCATCCAATCATTCCCTTCTCTTCTCTTCCAGTCTTCATCATTCCTCCTATACACCATCCAATCATTCCCTTCTCTTCTCTTCCAGTCTTCATCATTCCTCCTATACACCGTCCAATCATTCCCCTCTCTTCTCTTACAGTCTTCATCATTCCTCCTATACACCGTCCAATCATTCCCCTCTCTTCTCTTCCAGTCTTCATCATTCCTCTTATACACCGTCCAATCATTCCCCTCTCTTCTCTTCCAGTCTTCATCATTCCTCCTCTACACCGTCCAATCATTCCCCTCTTCTCTTCCAGTCTTCATCATTCCTCCTATACACCGTCCAATCATTCCCCTCTCTTCTCTTCCAGTCTTCATCATTCCTCCTATACACCGTGCAATCATTCCCCTCTCTTCTCTTCCAGTCTTCATCATTCCTCCTATACACCGTCCAATCATTCCCTTCTCTTCTCTTCCAGTCTTCATCATGCCTCCTCTACACCTTCCAATCATTCCCCTCTTCTCTTCCAGTCTTCATCATTCCTCCTCTACACCGTCCAATCATTCCCCTCTCTTCTCTTCCAGTCTTCATCATTCCTCCTATACACCGTCCAATCATTCCCCTCTCTTCTCTTCTAGTCTTCATCATTCCTCCTATACACCTTCCAATCATTTCCCTCTCTTTTCTTTTCTAGTCTTCATCATTCCTCTTATACACCGTCCAATCATTCCCCTCTCTTCTCTTCCAGTCTTCATCATTCCTTCTTTACACCGTCCAATCATTCCCCTCTCTTCTCTTCTAGTCTTCATCATTCCTCCTATACACCGTCCAATCATTCCCCTCTCTTCTCTTCTAGTCTTCATCATTCCTCCTCTACACCTTCCAATCATTCCCTTCTCTTCTCTTCTAGTCTTCATCATTCCTCCTATACACCTTCCAATCATTCCCCTCTCTTCTCTTCCAGTCTTCATCATTCCTCCTATACACCTTCCAATCATTCCCCTCTCTTCTAGTCCTCATCATTCCTCCTATACACCTTCCAATCATTCCCCTCTCTTCTCTTCCAGTCTTCATCATTCCTCCTATACACCATCCAATCATTCCCCTCTCTTCTCTTTCAGACTTCATCATTCCTCCTATACACCGTCCAATTATTCCCCTCTTCTCTTCCAGTCTTCATCATTCCTCTTATACACCGTCCAATCATTCCCCTCTCTTCTCTTCCAGTCTTCATCATTCCTCTTATACACCATCCAATCATTCCCTTCTCTTCTTTTCCAGTCTTCATCATTCCTCCTATACACCGTCCAATCATTCCCCTCTCTTCTCTTCCAGTCTTCATCATTCCTCCTATACACCGTCCAATCATTCCCCTCTCTTCTCTTCCAGTCTTCATCATTCCTCTTATACACCGTCCAATCATTCCCCTCTCTTCTCTTCCAGTCTTCATCATTCCTCCTATACACCGTCCAATCATTCCTCTCTCTTCTCTTACAGTCTTCATCATTCCTCCTATACACCGTCCAATCATTCCCCTCTCTTCTCTTCTAGTCTTCATCATTCCTCCTTTACACCTTCCAATCATTCCCCTCTTCTCTTCCAGTCTTCATCATTCCTCCTATACAACGTCCAATCATTCCCCTCTCTTCTCTTCCAGTCTTCATCATTCCTCCTATACACCGTCCAATCATTCCCCTCTCTTCTAGTCTTCATCATTCCTCCTATACACCATCCAATCATTCCCCTCTCTTCTCTTCTAGTCTTTATCATTCCTCCTATACACCGTCCAATCATTCCCCTCTTCTCTTCTAGTCCTCATCATTCCTCCTATACACCTTCCAATCATTCCCCTCTCTTCTCTTCCAGTCTTCATCATTCCTCCTATACACCGTCCAATCATTCCCCTCTCTTCTCTTCCAGTCTTCATCATTCCTCTTATACACCTTCCAATCATTCCCTTCTCTTCTCTTCCAGTCTTCATCATTCCTCTTATACACCTTCCAATCATTTCCTCTCTTCTCTTCCAGTCTTCATCATTCCTCCTATACACCGTCCAATCATTCCCCTCTCTTCTCTTCTAGTCTTCATCATTCCTCTTATACACCGTCCAATCATTCCCCTCTCTTCTCTTCTAGTCTTCATCATTCCTCCTATACACCGTCCAATCATTCCCCTCTCTTCTCTTCTAGTCTTCATCATTCCTCCTATACACCGTCCAATCATTCCCCTCTTCTCTTCCAGTCTTCATCATTCCTCCTATACACCGTCCAATCATTCCCCTCTCTTCTCTTCTAGTCTTCATCATTCCTCCTCTACACCTTCCAATCATTCCCTTCTCTTCTCTTCTAGTCTTCATCATTCCTCCTATACACCTTCCAATCATTCCCCTCTCTTCTCTTCCAGTCTTCATCATTCCTCCTATACACCTTCCAATCATTTCCCTCTCTTTTCTTTTCTAGTCTTCATCATTCCTCCTATACACCGTCCAATCATTCCCCTCTTCTCTTCCAGTCTTCATCATTCCTCCTATACACCGTCCAATCATTCCCCTCTCTTCTCTTCTAGTCTTCATCATTCCTCCTCTACACCTTCCAATCATTCCCTTCTCTTCTCTTTCAGACTTCATCATTCCTCCTATACACCGTCCAGTTATTCCCCTCTTCTCTTCCAGTCTTCATCATTCCTCCTATACACCTTCCAATCATTTCCCTCTCTTTTCTTTTCTAGTCTTCATCATTCCTCTTATACACCGTCCAATCATTTCCCTCTCTTCTCTTCCAGTCTTCATCATTCCTCTTATACACCATCCAATCATTCCCTTCTCTTCTCTTCCAGTCTTCATCATTCCTCCTATACACCGTCCAATCATTCCCCTCTCTTATCTTCCACTCTTCATCATTCCTCCTATACACCATCCAATCATTCCCCTCTCTTCTCTTCTAGTCTTCATCATTCCTCCTATACACCGTCCAATCATTCCCCTCTTCTCTTCCACTCTTCATCGTTCCTCCTATACACCGTCCAATCATTCCCCTCTCTTCTCTTCCAGTCTTCATCATTCCTCTTATACACCGTCCAATCATTCCCCTCTCTTCTCTTCCAGTCTTCATCATTTCTCCTATACACCGTCCAATCATTCCTCTCTCTTCTCTTACAGTCTTCATCATTCCTCCTATACACCGTCCAATCATTCCCCTCTCTTCTCTTCTAGTCTTCATCATTCCTCCTTTACACCTTCCAATCATTCCCCTCTTCTCTTCCAGTCTTCATCATTCCTCCTATACAACGTCCAATCATTCCCCTCTCTTCTCTTCCAGTCTTCATCATTCCTCCTATACACCGTCCAATCATTCCCCTCTCTTCTAGTCTTCATCATTCCTCCTATACACCTTCCAATCATTCCCCTCTCTTCTCTTCTAGTCTTTATCATTCCTCCTATACACCGTCCAATCATTCCCCTCTTCTCTTCTAGTCCTCATCATTCCTCCTATACACCTTCCAATCATTCCCCTCTCTTCTCTTCCAGTCTTCATCATTCCTCCTATACACCGTCCAATCATTCCCCTCTCTTCTCTTCCAGTCTTCATCATTCCTCTTATACACCTTCCAATCATTCCCTTCTCTTCTCTTCCAGTCTTCATCATTCCTCTTATACACCTTCCAATCATTTCCTCTCTTCTCTTCCAGTCTTCATCATTCCTCCTATACACCATCCAATCATTCCCCTCTCTTCTCTTCCAGTCTTCATCATTCCTCCTATACACCGTCCAATCATTCCCCTCTCTTCTCTTCCAGTCTTCATCATTCCTCCTATACACCTTCCAATCATTCCCCTCTCCTCTCTTCCAGTCTTCATCATTCCTCCTATACACCGTCCAATCATTCCCCTCTCTTCTCTTCCAGTCTTCATCATTCCTCCTATACACCGTCCAATCATTCCCCTCTCTTCTCTTCCAGTCTTCATCATTCCTCTTATACACCTTCCAATCATTCCCTTCTCTTCTCTTCCAGTCTTCATCATTCCTCTTATACACCTTCCAATCATTTCCTCTCTTCTCTTCCAGTCTTCATCATTCCTCCTATACACCGTCCAATCATTCCCCTCGCTTCTCTTCTAGTCTTCATCATTCCTCCTATACACCATCCAATCATTCCCCTCTCTTCTCTTCTAGTCTTCATCATTCCTCCTATACACCGTCCAATCATTTCCTCTCTTCTCTCTTCTAGTCTTCATCATTCCTCCTCTACACCGTCCAATCATTCCCCTCTCTTCTCTTCCAGTCTTCATCATTCCTCCTATACACCAACCAATCATTCCCCTCTTCTCTTCCAGTCTTCATCATTCCTCCTATACACCGTCCAATCATTCCCCTCTCTTCTCTTCCAGTCTTCATCATTCCTCCTATACACCTTCTAATCATTCCCCTCTTCTCTTCCACTCTTCATCATTCCTCCTATACACCTTCCAATCATTCCTCTCTCTTCTCTTCCAGTCTTCATCATTCCTCTTATACACCGTCCAATCATTCCCCTCTTCTCTTCCAGTCTTCATCATTCCTCCTATACACCGTCCAATCATTCCCCTCTTCTCTTCCAGTCTTCATCATTCCTCCTATACACCGTCCAATCATTCCCCTCTTCTCTTCCAGTCTTCATCATTCCTCCTATACACCGTCCAATCATTCCCCTCTTCTCTTCCAGTCTTCATCATTCCTCCTATACACCATCCAATTATTCCCCCCTCTTCTCTTCCAGTCTTCATCATTCCTCCTATACACCGTCCAATCATTCCCCTCTTCTCTTCCAGTCTTCATCATTCCTCCTATACACCGTCCAATCATTCCCCTCTTCTCTTCCAGTCTTCATCATTCCTCCTATACACCATCCAATCATTCCCCTCTCTTCTCTTCCAGTCTTCATCATTCCTCCTATACACCGTCCAATCATTTTTCCTCTTCTCTTCCAGTCTGGCGGAGATCTCTTTCATCGATGACTCTACAGGTCGGGACATCGGCCTGAGTCCACAGGAAAAGGTGGAGGCGTTTTCCCGTCATCTGGCTCCTCTCCTGCAGCGGGAGAAGAAGATCGCACGTCCCCCCAAAAAGAAATACCAGAAGGCTGGACTCTTCTCCGATGTCTATAAAACCACTGAGTGAGTGACGGGAGGGAAACCCTTCACTGCCCCAATACTGGGGGGTTTCTAATTCTGCCCCAATACTGGGGAGTTTCTAATACTGCCCCAATACTGGGGGGTTTCTAATTCTGCCCCAATACTGGGGGGTTTCTAATTCTGCCCCAATACTGGGGGGTTTCTAATTCTGCCCCAATACTGGGGGGTTTCTAATTCTGCCCCAATACTGGGGGGTTTCTAATTCTGCCCCAATACTGGGGGGTTTCTAATGCTTCCCCAATACTGGGGAGTTTCTAATGCTGCCCCAATACTGGGGGGTTTCTAATTCTACCCCAATACTGTGGAGTTTCTAATGCTGCCCCAATACTGGGGTTGTTTCTCTGCTGTCTTGGAACTGGAAGGATGTCCTGAACCAGAACCAGGATTTAATTTTGTTTACATTGTGCTCATCCAGAACCAGAAAGTGTATATTGTGCTGACCCAGAACCAGGAAGTGTATATTGTGCTGACCCAGAACCAGGAAGTGTATATTGTGCTGACCCAGAACCAGGAAGTGTATATTGTGCTGACCCAGAACCAGGAAGTGTATATTGTGCTGACCCAGAACCAGGAAGTGTATATTGTGCTGACCCAGAACCAGGAAGTGTATATTGTGCTGACCCAGAACCAGGAAGTGTATATTGTGCTGACCCAGAACCAGGAAGTGTATATTGTGCTGACCCAGAACCAGGAAGTGTATATTGTGCTGACCCAGAACCAGGAAGTGTATATTGTGCTGACCCAGAACCAGGAAGTGTACATTGTGCTGACCCAGAACCAGGAAGTGTACATTGTGCTGACCCAGAACCAGGAAGTGTACATTGTGCTGACCCAGAACCAGGAAGTGTATATTGTGCTGACCCAGAACCAGGAAGTGTACATTGTGCTGACCCAGAACCAGGAAGTGTACATTGTGCTGACCCAGAACCAGGAAGTTTATATTGTGCTGACCCAGAACCAGGAAGTGTATATTGTGCTGACCCAGAATCATGAAGTGTATATTGTGCTGACCCAGAACCAGGAAGTGTATATTGTGCTGACCCAGAACCGGGAAGTGTATATTGTGCTGACCCAGAACCGGGAAGTGTATATTGTGCTGACCCAGAACCGGGAAGTGTATATTGTGCTGACCCAGAACCGGGAAGTGTAGATTGTGCTGACCCAGAACCATGAAGTGTATTTCTTTCTCGTACATCACGGGACACAGAGCGGCATAGTCATTTCTATGTGGGTTATATAGATACCTTCAGGTGCTGGCACTGGCATCTTCCAAAACCGGAAGTACCCTCCCCTATATAAGCCCCTCCCATGCGGGAGCACCTCAGTTTTTTGCCAGTGTCTAAGGTGTTGGCCAAGAAGTAACATGTGTTTTTCACTGAGCTTGCGTACAGGTTCTTTTGGGCCTCAGTAAGCTATTCCGGATCCGACCAAAAAAGCTTCATAGCTAAACGGTCGGTACCCGGGCCTTGCAGAGAAGAGCAAGGTTTTGCCTGTAATGCCTCTCTTAGGAGGGCTGGACCCTGGGATCCAGAGCTCTGGTCATACCCACGACCAAGATGTTTTCTGTGCAGGGTGCTATACAGGTCCAGGGGAGTGGAATCCTTGGGAACCCGGTCCCTGAAGGTTTAATTACAATGCCTGCCGTGATAGGTGAAGTTTGGGCTTCTGTGGACCAAACAGAGTCCTGCGGCGAGGAAAAGGTAAGTGGGGGCCCTCGGGAACTTGGTTCTATTGAGGGACCCCCAAGCCTATTTTGTCTTTCTGCCTGTTACCTAAGGTATTCCCGCTAATATTCTGTGTATGCCTGTAACTACTGAGAAAATGTAAAAATTTTAATAGTAGGCAAGAAAAAAAAAAAAAAAGTAAGACCGCGGTACCTGTGTTAGACACTAGAGGCCGCTATGGTTCTTTTTCTTGTAATGTGGATTTTTTTCTTCCAAAATCAAATCCAGGCAGTTGGTAAGTTCTCTGCTGGGAAGCTGTCTCCTCTGCCCTGTTGCTGCGCTCATCCATCCCCGGGCCCTGCGGCAGGGACCCTGGCTCCCATCTAGCTCCTTATTTTTTTCAAAAAAGGCGCACGTGCCCGTGCGCGTGCACGCGCCTCTATATATAGAGGCGATCTGGAGAAAGGGGCGGAGCGGGTGGATGACGCTCGGTGTGCGCCGCGGCGCTACTGCGCATGTGCGGGCGTCCAGCGTGTTTTAAAGCACAATCATAGCTGGCTATTGAAGTGCACAGACAGAGCTAGCAACAATATAAAGGCACACAGAGGCGGTTGATGCAGGCATCCCCTAGAAAGGCACTTTAGTAGACACCAACTGTTATATAGCAGAAATTGTGCTAGACTATTCTCAGTAAAAGTGGTGTATTACGGCTGGAATACCTCAGCTTTAGGCTTAGGAATATGCCGTCCAGAAGCTCCGGAACTGAATCTTCCAGGAAGCGAAGGGGGTCTCATCGGGCTCTGAGGATGGGCATGCTTCTGCTGCACCAGTCTCCCCTGAAGTTCAGAGGTAAGTGACCGTAGAGACCCCGCAGGGGTACTTGGTACTGTGGCTGTCCTCAGTTCACCTGCTCCTGTGTATGTAACAGAGGAGGTTTTTTCCTCAGCTCTGGGAGGATTAGAGAGATTGTCAACATTGATCGCTGCCTCCCTGTCAGGGAAAGCACGCCCGATCTCCGTCTCCTCCTTCAGAGTGCCTGTTAGCAGAGCAACAGTCCCATACAGGGATCGACCTGCCTGAAGGGGATCAGGATGAGGTTGATTCTGTTATAGAGGAATCAACAGTGGAGGAACCTTTTCTCAGCATCTCAAGCTGAAAGATTATGGGTTCAGTCTCTGACTAACATGGTCCGATCAGCATTTAAAAATGCACCTTGCGGAACCATCAACCACTACTGTATCCTCGTTGGGGTCGCTAGAAGCCCCCAGACTGTCTGTTCTTTTCCACTTCACCCTTTACTGAAAGGGCTCATTTACCAGGATTGGGAACATCCTGAGAAAATATTTATTCCGCCCAAGAGATTTCCGGTGGTCTATCCCATGGAGGATAAGTTCATCAAAAAATGGAAGGTCCCTACAGTGGACACAGCCATCTCTTGTGTGAATAAATCACTGACATGTCCAGTGGATAATGTCCAAATGTTCAAGAACCCAATAGATAAAAGATTGGAGTCCTTATGAAAGTCTGCTTCTTTCTACAGCAAGCTTGGTGACACAACCAGCAGTGAGGTCTGCTAAGCAGTGAAGGATCAGTTGAAACAGGTCTTGAGGGACTTGACAGATCAGCAGGCTTTGCCCTAGCTGATCTACCTAGAGCCTTAGGCTTTGCGGTTGACGCCATAAAGGATTCAATCCATCAGGCCTCCCGCCTTACGCTGTCTGTAGTACATATGCGCAGGCTTCTATGGCTCAAAAACTGGTCTGCTGAAGCTCCCTGTAAAGAATGGCTGGTTAGCGTCCCATTTCATGGTGAACGCTTATTCAGGGAAGACCTGGACAAATATATCCAGAAAATTTCCAGCGGTAAAAATACACTCTTGCCGGTTAAAAACAGAGTTAGAGGTCCCTCTTTAAGAGGCCTGCTTCTCCAGTCCCTGGGGCATCGGCTGTGTAACAGTTCCGACGGCCTCCTCGGTCAATTCCCGGGGGTAAAAAACAGGGACAATCACAGGGTAATGAGAAACCCTGGGTCAGGGGAGGTACAAAACCTCCCCCAAAGTTAAATTCATTGAAGGGTTGCCCCCACTCAGTCGGGTGGGGGGAGGACTCCAGTTGTTCGCAAGAGACCTGGCGGGACACGATCAGAACAGATAGGTGCTCTCCGCAGTATGTTTGGGATACAGATTGGAGTTAAGACTCTCCTCCTTCCCATTTTTGAGGTCAAACGTGCCAAGGGATCCCCGGAAGAGAGAGTCCCTCCTGTTGGCACTAGAACAACTATTACTCCAAGGAGTAATTATGGAGGTTCCCCTGGAAGAATGAGGGTTCGGGTTTTACTCAAACCTCTTTACAGTCCCGAAGCAAACGCGGACGGGAGGCCCATATTAATTCTAAAAGGGCTAAACAAATTCCTGTATATCAGGACTTTCTGATGGAGTCGATCCGATCGGTGGCCACTGCCCTACAAGGGGAGGATTGGTTAGCCGCGATCGACATCAAAGATGCTTATTTGCACATTCCCATCTTTCCAGTCCACCGAAAATTTCTACGCTTTGCAGTAGAAGGGCGCCATTTTCAGTTCAGAGCCTTACCCTTCGGTCTGGCCACAGCACCGCGAGTGTTTACAAAAATTCTGGCCCTTTATTGGCCAATCTAAGAACACAAGGTGTAATGATAATGGCATATCTAGATGACTTGTTGCTGATAGACCACTCAGTGAAAAAACTAGACGTGGTCGTTCACAAGACAATCAAGTATCTGGAATCTCACGGTTGGATTATCAACCGAGACAAGTCAGCCCTAAAAACCAGTCAAAAGTCTGGAATACTTGGGGCTAAGGCTGGATTCAGGCCAGAGAAAAATATTCTTGCCTCGAGGAAAGGTGTTGTCTTTGAAAGATTTGATCCACTTAGTGGGTACAAAAAAAGCCATCCATACGCCTGTGCATGAGGCTGCTGGGAAAAATGGTGGCATCATTCGAAGCAGTACCCTACGGTCAATTCCATTCAAGGAATTTGCAAGGGGCCATACTGTCAGCCTGGAACAAAAAAGTTCAGGCCCTAGACTTACAATGTCCTTGTCCCCTTCCGTTCGCAAGAGCCTCCGTTGGTGGTTGGTTCCCCAGAATCTGGAAAAAGGGAAATCCTTCAGTCCGATTTCTTGGAAGGTGGTCACTACAGATGCCAGCCTTATAGGCTGGGGAGCAGTACTGGAGCAATGGTCTCTCCAGGGCAGATGGTCGGATGCAGAAAAGGCCCTGCCCATCAATCTCTTAGAGATACGAGCAGCCCGGTATGCCCTAGTAGCATGGACATCCAGACTCCAAGGGTCCCCTGTCAGAATTCAATCAGACAATGCCACAGCAGTGGCATATATCAATCATCAGGGGGGCACCAGGAGTCGTGCAGCCCAGAGGGAAGTAAATTACATCCTGAAATGGGCAGAAAGATATGTCCCAGCCATATCTGCGGTATTCATTCCAGGAGTGGAGAATTGGAAGGCGGACTTTCTAAGTCGCCAGCAATTATGCCCAGGGGAATGGTCCCTTCACCCCGAGGTTTTCTGGACAATATGTCAGCGGTGGGGAACACCGGATGTAGATCTTCTAGCATCCAGATTCAACGCAAAGGTGGACAGGTTTGTCTCTCGGGCAAGGGATCCCCTAGCTTGCGGCTCGGATGCCCTAGTGTTCCCTTGGGATCAGTTCAAGCTGATATATGCATTCACACCGCCACAATGGTTACCTCGATTACTCCGCAGAATCAGGGTAGAAAAGAAACCAGTGATTCTGGTGGCTCCAGCGTGGCCCCGAAGAGCGTGGTACGCGGAGATTGTAAAAATGTCAGTGGGGAGTCCTTGGACTCTCCCACATCGTCCGGACCTGCTTTCGCAAGGACCGATATACCACCCTTCCTTACCAGCCCTAGGTTTGACGGCCTGGCTATTGAAGCCCACATTCTAAAAAAGAGAGGGCTCTCTAATCCTGTGGTATCTACCATGATCAATGCCAGGAAGCCGGTATCCAGGCAGATCTACTATAGAATCTGGAAGGCGTACATCGCGTGGTGTGAGGCCAAGAAATGGCATCCACATAAGTACGTAATAGGTAGGAGTCTGGACTTCCTACAGTGGGCTGTAGATAGGAAGCTTGCCTTGAGTACTATCAAAGGTCAGTTTTCGGTCTTGTCAATATTTTTTCAAAGGCCCTTGGCTTCGCATTCACTAGTCAAAGCCTTTAGATAAGGAGTGATGCGTATTAGTCCTCCGGTTAATATTCCCATATGTCCATGGGATCTAAACCTGGTTCTGTCGGTTCTACAGAAACAACCATTTGAACCATTACAGCACATTTCCTTGGTTCTTCTCACCAGGAAATTGTTTTTTCTAGTAGCCATTTGTTCGGCTAAAAGAGTGTCGGAATTAGCAGCTATGTCCTGTAAGGAGCCATATCTGGTTATCCATAAGGACAGAGTAGTGTTACGTCCTCATCCAGCCTTTCTTCCTAAGGTGGTATCAAGGTTTTAATTTGAACCAAGATGTGGTTCTTCCTTCGTTTTTTCCCAAACCTAGTTCGGTAGAGGAAAAGTTATTGCATTCTTTGGATGTAGTAAGAGCAGTTAAAGCTTATCTAAAAGCCACTGCTCAGATTCGCAGAACGGATACTTTGTTTATTCTGCCGGAAGGCCCCAGAAAGGGTCAGGCAGCATCAAAATCTACTTTAGCCAAGTGGATTCGACAGGTCATAATACAAGCCTATGGCTTGAGAAGGAGACCCCCTCCGTTCAAAGTTAGGGCGCACTCCACGAGAGCAGTTGGAACTTCATGGGCAGTGCATCACCAGGCCTCCCTGGCTCAAATCTGTAAGGCCGCAACATGGTCTTCAGTACACACGTTTACTAGGTTCTACCAGGTGGATGTTAGAAGTCAGGAGGATGTCGCCTTTGGGCGCAGTGTGTTGCAGGCCGCAAAAGATCCTCATGTCTGATAGCGCTCAGCTTATGTATGGTGTATCCCCCCCCTCATTGGGCATTGCTTTAGGACATCCCACATAGTAATGACTATGCCGCTCTGTGTCCCGTGATGTACGAGAAAGAAAATAGGATTTTTATAACAGCTTACCTGTAAAATCCTTTTCTTGGAGTACATCACGGGACACAGAGCTCCCACCCCTCTTTGGGGACACTTATTGCTTTGCTACAAAACTGAGGTGCTCCCGGATGGGAGGGGCTTATATAGGGGAGGGTACTTCCGGTTTTGGAAGTTGCCAGTGCCAGCACCTGAAGGTATCTATATAACCCACATAGTAATGACTATGCCGCTCTGTGTCCCGTGATGTACTCCAAGAAAAGGATTTTACAGGTAAGCTGTTATAAAAATCCTATTTTCTCTTATCGTCCATGGACTGACACAGCTGGATACTGTAAACGTGTGGGTATATGTCCCTGCTCGCAGGAGAAGATCTAGGCAGAATGTTAGATGTTAAAACATTCTAGAACAAACCAGAGCTGAACAGCCCCGCCCAGGGGGGCGGTCCCTCCGGACATTACCCTCCCACCTGCAG
Source organism: Rana muscosa (assembly GCA_029206835.1). Taxonomy (NCBI): domain Eukaryota; kingdom Metazoa; phylum Chordata; class Amphibia; order Anura; family Ranidae; genus Rana; species Rana muscosa. The sequence goes on from JARGYO010005627.1 coordinate 1,886,555, forward strand.
CTAGCAGACCTCAGTTTTTTTCTGCCTAGCAGAAGGAGAAGACGTGGCTCTCTCAGGAGCCAGTCTCCTGGAAGATTTTACTTTTAAATTTTATTCCTTTGGGAATTTTATTATTTTATTTTTGAGACCTTCAATCAACTGTCGGCTGGGCAACAGGTTGGGTACACTGGTATCCTCGTAGTCTTCCCTGTCCGACCATCGAGCGTGCTGATCCTCGCCTTGCGTGCGTGAGACTCAGTTCACGACATACCCCATGACTCCAGGGGTGGCCGGGTTGCTTTCATGCTCCCGCGGTCCTCTCGAGATTGAACAGTACTTGACTGACTGTATCTCTCGCGGTGGACCGGGCCGACGGCTACGCAGTACGACTCTGTGATAGGTCTGTCTGAAACAAGCCAGTGGGTCCCTGAAAGGGACGGGTAAGTAGTCTCTCCTACTGCAGGTGAGTACATGCTGGCTGTGTTTCTGTGTGTGGGGGTTTCTCCCTGTCTCCCCCCTGTTATGCTGCTCTCTGCACCCTGTACTGGTGCTGGGCTGTGGGGTGCTTGGGGGTCAGTCTGGCCTGGTTGGGCGCTCATGTCTGCAGTGTTTTCTGGTGTGTGAGGTGATTATTGCGTGCGCCATTGGCAAGCATTAGAGCTTTGAATTTCACGCTCGGTGGCCATCTTGGCGTTCAGTGGCGCAGTTATAGCTGCGGCCGGCGGCCATTTTCTTGTGGCCGCCGCGCATTTATTTCTGGTGGCGGCGCGAATCCCCTCACAATCTCCTCACAGACTGAGCGGTCCTTAAGGGTTGGTGGGTCCTCCCGGGTATCCCCTCCTCAGCGTAGCCAGTGGGTGGACTGTATATTCACTGTATAGTGTATAAGGTCTCAGAGGGTGGCGTTATGGAGTCTGATATGCTCTCCACACATGCCTGGGGCAACTGGCAGTGCTGCACAGTTAAACATGTTCATATGTTTCCTGCACCTGCGGTCCTTATGGACCAGTTGTCAGCAGTCCTGGAATAATTCCTGTCAGAATGGAAGCGGTGTGCGAGCAAAAGGAGCTATAAGCCCCCTCCCCCCACAAAAATCTTTACTGAAGGGGTGCTCTGAGTCAGATATGGGCCTAGCTACTATGCTCAGGACCCGACCTCTGAATATTTAATGTTTATGAACAGGACATTCCCTTGTGAGGAAGACTCCAGTTCTGTGTCAGTGAATGACAGGGTGCTTGTAAGTGATCTCATTGATGTGAGGAACACTCTCAGGCTGGAATTGCTGTGACAAGCTTTTCTTTTACACAGTTTCCTCACAGTTTTCCTCACACGCTGCCTCAAGAGCAGCATGGATGAGGGAGGACTTTATTCATTTATGTCTGTAGTCCCTGTGAGCCTTATGTGTGATACCTGAGGTAACATTTCCCGCCATTTCCTGGGGAATGATTTGAGCTCTGACAGACACACGGTCTGAGGATCAGAGGTTACCTGTTACCTGCATGCTGCTTCGGCAGCACAGTCAAGCAGGTTGGAATGATACAGAGAAGATTATGCGCCTCTGCGCCATAATTTAACTCATCCTATACCTCTACACTGCATACATTCACAGTGTATGTATGTGTTATTGGTCTCTGTGTCTGCGTGGCTGTCCCCACGTTCCAATGCTGTGTTTCAGTGCCATACATGATATAAACGTACAAAATATGTTTATGCACGACTTCAGATACATTCACAGTATATGTATGTATCATACTCTCTGGGTTGGCGGGGGCTCCGGTGTCCTCCCGCACTCTCATGGTATGTGCGCTTCAGCTCTCTGCACAGTATAGACATGTTCAATATGTTTATTGCACATATTATACATGTTTACAGTATGGGTATACTGTTTGCGTGGGGTTCCTCCGGGTACTCCGGTTTCCCCCCACGCTCCAATGGAAATGCACAGCATAAACATGTGCAATATGTTGATTCACATGCTATCATTCCTACACGGTATCTGTGTGCTGTCTGCGTGGAGTTGTTCCGAGTGTTCCGGTTTCCTCCCACGCGCTGACGGTATGTGCGCCTTTTGGCCTTCTGCACAGTTAAACATGTTCAATGTTTATCACGCATGCTATAATACCTACACGGTATGTGTAGGCAGTCTGTGTGGTTTTCCTTCGGGTACTCCGGTTTCCTCCCACACTCCATTGGTATGGGCGCTTCGGCGCTATGCACAGTCTAAATTTGTGCGATTGGATATCCACATACTAACATACCTACCCGGTATGTCTTTGCACTCTGCGTGGGTTTCCGCCCACGCTACATGACATGCATGCCTTTTGGTGCAATTCACAATGTAAACATACACATTATGTTTATACACTACACTAAATACATTCACAGTAGTTGTAGGTATTGCATTCTCTGAGTATGTGTGGGGTACTTCAGTACCTCCCACGCGCCAACGGTGTGCGCGCCTTCGGTGCTATGCACACATGAGCTTGTGCAAAATGTTTAGCACACACACTATAATACCTACACGATATGCGTATGCAGTCTGCGTGGGTTTCCGCCCACGCTACATGACATGCATGCCTTTGGTGCAATACACAGTGTAAACATACACATTATGCCTATACACTACACTAAATACATTTACAGTAGCTGTAGGTATTGCATTCTCTGAGTATGCGTGGGGTACTTCGGTTCCTCCCACGCGTCAACAGTGTGCGCGCCTTCGGTGCTATGCACACATGGGCTTGTGCAAAATGTTTAGCACACATACTATAATACCATACACGGTCAGCGCATGCAGTCTGCATGGGTTTCATCCGGGTGCTCAGGTTTCTCCCCTGCGTTCCAATGGTGTACGCATTCTCAGCGCTATGCACAGTATAAACATGTGCAATTTGTTTATTCGCAGGCTAACATACCTACACGGTTGTGTACGCAATCTGCGTGGCTGGTTTACGTCCAGGCCCCAATGATGTGCGCGCCTTCATCGCTGGCACAGTATATACGTGTTTTAATAGGTTTATCCACAAATACTAAACTACATACGCCGTATGTGGTGGTATTATGCTCTTTGTGGCTGGGTGGGTTTCCTCCCACACTCTCCATTTGTGCGTTTGACGCAATACATAGTATAAACGATGTGTTTGCACAATCGGCACCTATCCATGGGTAGCTGCTGGATGGAGCATTGTCACAAGGATCCCTGGTTTCAGGGGTATCACTTTCCACCTGCTTTCAGTGGTGATCAGAAGCGCTGGCTTGGACTGTGTTCGCCAGGTTGGGGTTAGCGTTACGCCCGTTAGTGGCTGCGTCTCTGGCATTTTTTATAGCTCAATGACTGGGCAAAAGCCTCTGCTTCATCCATCAGTCGTCTAGCAGGTGCACTACAACTGCTTTTAGCCTTTAGGGTCTCTGTGCCCGGGGTGGGTTTGTGCCACCTGTGGAGGCTGAGGTACTAGTCCTCTGACCGAGTTTCTAGGGAAGTTCCGTCAAGTTGCCTTTATTGGCCAACATTTGAGGCACCCTGTACACTGGGGCCTCCCTTCTCCGATACATTGCGGAGTCTCTTTGGGATTTTCATACATCTCGCTGCAAGACGGTCCTGTCAGCCGTGTGCATTGCAGGCAAAGGGTCCTTGCATCCGAAGGTGTTTCCACCTTCTTTACCGGAGGTGGGGCACCGGAAGTGGACCTTGTGGCCTCTCAACTCACTCGCAAGGTGGCAAGATCGTGGTCAGGTCCAGGGACTCCTGGGCGGACGCGTCAGACGCGTTGGAAGCCCGTGGGGGCAGTATCACCTGATATATGCTTACCCTCCGCTACTGTTGTTGCCTCGCCGGCTTCGCAGAGTAGGGGCTGAGGCCATTCCAGTGCTCCGGAACGGCGACATTGGTACGCCGATCTAATTCGGCTAGTCGCAGACATTCCTGGCGACGGCCTATTGGGGTGGACCTTCTGTCTCATGATCCCATACTTCATCCTGCTTTGCAGTCCTTGGCTTTAATGGCATGGCTGTTTAAAGCCAGGTGCTGAAGGACCGAGTTCTCTCGTATTCGGTCATCTCTTCTATGTTGTTGACACGGGAATCTTCCTCCAGAAAGATATCTCACCGTACCTGGAAGGCTTACATCGCTATGTGCGAGGAACTTGAGTGGCATCCTCGGATGTATTCCGTTCCCAGGATTTTGCTGTTCTTACAGCGTGGTGTGACCCAAAAGCTGGCCTTGCATACCTTTTTTGAGGGTCGGATTTCGGCCCGGGCTGGCTTTTTCAACGACCGCTACCGGGCCATTCCTTGATTAGCACCTTTTGTGCAGGGGGTTCGCCATGTGATCCCCTCTGTCAAGCCTCCTCTCCCTACTTGGGATCTGATTTTGATGCATCTCGGTTCTCCAAGAACATCCCCATTGAGAATATCAGAGAGATTCCTCTCTTGACCTTGTCCCGGAAGTTGGCCTTAGTGGCCATTGCTTCAGTTAGACGGGTGTCTGAGTTGGCGGCCTTGTCCGGCAAGTCGCCTTACTTGGTCCTCCATAAGGATATGTTGGTGTTGCGCCCACGACCATCCTTCTTTTCTAAGGATGGTCTTGGCCTTTCACCTTAAGAAGGACATTGTTCTTCTGTCCTTGTGTCCTCACCCATCGCATCCCTGAGAGTTAGCGCTTCATACATTAAGATGGGTACAAGCCTTACGAGTGTACCTGTCTGCTACTGTTTCCATTCGGAAATCTGTGTCTGGTCCAAAACAGGGCCGAGCGGTGTCGTCTGCCACCGTCTTTAGGTGGATCAGGCAGACCGTCATACAGGCCTATGCCCTTAAGGGGCGGGCGCCTCCCTTTCCGGTTGCGGCGCATTCCACCAAGGCAATTGGTGCTTCCCGGGCCTTCCGACATAAAGCGTCGGTTGCACAAGTGTGCAAGGCGACGACCTGGTCGTCCGTTCATACCTTTTCAAGATTTTATAAGGTTGATGTAGCTGCATCTTCGGATGCTCCCTTCGGCCGCAAAGCATTGCAGGCCGCTGTTTAATGTCGCAACTCCTCCGTTGAGGAGCTCTGCTTGTTTGGAGTGAAGTTTTGGTTGTTCCTTTGCTACCGCTCCCACCCTTCTGATACTGCTTTGGGACGTCCCACACGTTTACAGTATCCAGCTGTGTCAGTCCATGGACGATAAGAGAAAATAGGATTTTTGTACTCTCCGTAAAATCCATTTCTCTGACGTCCATGGACTGACACAGCACCCACCCTTCCTTTTAAGGTTTGTATTGCTTTGTTACGAACTGAGGTCTGCTAGCTGCAGGTGGGAGGGTAATGTCCGGAGGGACCGCCCCCCTGGGCGGGGCTGTTCAGCTCTGGTTTGTTCTAGAATGTTTTAACATCTAACATTCTGCCTAGATCTTCTCCTGCGAGCAGGGACATATACCCACACGTTTACAGTATCCAGCTGTGTCAGTCCATGGACGTCAGAGAAATGGATTTTACGGTGAGTACAAAAATCCTATTATTGTGCTGACCCAGAACCAGGAAGTGTATATTGTGCTGACCCAGAACCAGGAAGTGTATATTGTGCTGACGCAGAACCAGGAAGTGTATATTGTGCTGACCCAGAACCAGGAAGTGTACATTGTGCTGACCCAGAACCAGGAAGTGTATATTGTGCTGACCCAGAACCAGGAAGTGTATATTGTGCTGACCCAGAACCAGGAAGTGTATATTGTGCTGACCCAGAACCAGGAAGTGTATATTGTGCTGACCCAGAACCAGGAAGTGTATATTGTGCTGACCCAGAACCAGGAAGTGTATATTGTGCTGACCCAGAACCAGGAAGTGTATATTGTGCTGACCCAGAACCGGGAAGTGTACATTGTGCTGATCCAGAACCGGGAAGTGTACATTGTGCTGACCCAAAACCGGGAAGTGTACATTGTACTGACCCAGAACCGGGAAGTGTATATTGTGCTGACCCAGAACCAGGAAGTGTATATTGTGCTGACCCAGAACCAGGAAGTGTATATTGTGCTGACCCAGAACCAGGAAGTGTATATTGTGCTGACCCAGAACCAGGAAGTGTATATTGTGCTGACCCAGAACCAGGAAGTGTATATTGTGCTGACGCAGAACCAGGAAGTGTACATTGTGGTGGGGGTCTAGGTAGGGGTGGTCTGGGCCTGTGGTGATTTCACGCTGTATCCTCTCCTCCGGTCTGCGGTTTTGGGTAGTGGGGGTCTAGGTAGGGGTGGTCTGGGCCTGTGGTGATCTCACGCTGTATCCTCTCCTCTGGTAGTGGGGGTCTGGGTAGGGGCAATCAGTCTTGGTAGGGTTGGTTCGGGGTAGTGGTGGTCTGGGTAGGGACGATCGGGGTAGGGGCGGTCTTGGTAGTGGTGGTCTTGGTAGGGGCGATCGGCCTGGATAGGGGCAGTCTGGGTAGGGGTGATCTTAGCCTGTGGTGATCTCACGCTGTATCCTCTCCTCCGGTCTGCGGTTCTCAGTAGGCGGGATTTGGGTAGTGGGGGTCTAGGTATGGGTGGTCTGGGCCTGTGGTGATCTCACGCTGTATCCTCTCCTCCGGTAGTGGGGGTCTGGGTTGGGGCGATCGGTCTTGGTAGGGTTGGTTCGGGGTAGTGGTGGTCTGGGTAGGGAAGATCGGGGTAGTGGTGGTCTTGGTAGGGGCGATCGGCCTGGATAGGGGCAGTCTGGGTAGGGGTGATCTTAGCCTGTGGTGATCTCACGCTGTATCCTCTCCTCCGGTAGTGGGGGTCTGGGTAGGGGCGATCGGTCTTGGTAGGGTTGGTTCGGGGTAGTGGTGGTCTGGGTAGGGACGATCGGGGTAGGGGCGGTCTTGGTAGTGGTGGTCTTGGTAGGGGCGATCGGCCTGGATAGGGGCAGTCTGGGTAGGGGTGATCTTAGCCTGTGGTGATCTCACGCTGTATCCTCTCCTCTGGTAGTGGGGGTCTGGGTAGGGGCGATCGGTCTTGGTAGGGGCGGTCCGGTAGTGGTGGTCTTGGTAGGGGCGATCGGCCTGGATGGGGGGCAGTCTGGGTAGGGGTGATCTTAGCCTGTGGTGATCTCACGCTGTATCCTCTCCTCTGGTAGTGGGGGTCTGGGTAGGGGCGATCGGTCTTGGTAGGGGCAGTCGGGTAGTGGTGATCTGGGTAGGGGCGGTCTGGGTAGTGGTGGTCTAAGTAGGGGCGATCGGTCTTGGTAGGGTTGTTTCGGGGTAGTGGTGGTCTGGGTAGGGACGATCGGGGTAGGGGCGGTCTTGGTAGTGGTGGTCTTGGTAGGGGCGATCGGCCTGGATAGGGGCAGTCTGGGTAGGGGTGATCTTAGCCAGTGGTGATCTCACGCTGTATCCTCTCCTCTGGTAGTGGGGGTCTGGGTAGGGGCGATCGGTCTTGGTAGGGGCGGTCGGGTAGGGGCGGTCTGGGTAGTGGTGGTCTTGGTAGGGGCGGTCTGGGTAGGAGTGATCTTAGCCTGTGGTGATCTCACGCTGTATCCTCTTCTCTGGTAGTGGGGGTCTGGGTAGGGGCGATCGGTCTTGGTAGGGGCGGTCGGGTAGTGGTGATCTGGGTAGGGGCGGTCTTGGTAGTGGTGGTCTTGGTAGGGGCGATCGGCCTGGATAGGGGCAGTCTGGGTAGGGGTGATCTTAGCCTGTGGTGATCTCATGCTGTATCCTCTCCCCTGGTAGTGGGGGTCTGGGTAGGGGCGATCGGTCTTGGTAGGGGCGGTCGGGTAGTGGTAATCTGGGTAGGGGCGGTCTGGGTAGTGGTGGTCTTGGTAGGGGCGATCGGCCTGGATAGGGGCGGTCTGGGTAGGGGTGATCTTAGCCTGTGGTGATCTCACGCTGTATCCTCTCCTCCAATCACAGCCCAAAGAGTCGTCTGATTCAGCTGAAGAAGGAGAAATTGGAGTATAACCCGAAGGAGCACGAGTACGGTCTGCTGCCTACCCCCATCCATATTGGTGAGTGGCTCCGCCTCCTCAGAGTCCTGTGAATGGGCAGGTTTGTGCCATTTATACAGAAATTGGCGTGGGTAACCACTTCAGCCCCGGAAGGATTTACCCTCTTAATGACCAGACCGTTTTTGCGACACGGCACTGCATCGCTTTAACTGACAATTGCGCGGTCGTGCAAAGTTGTACCAAAACTAAATTGACGTTCTTTTTTTCACACAAATAGAGTTTTTTTCTTTTGGTGGTATTTGATCATCTCAACAAAAAAGAGCGACAATTTAAAAAAAAAAAAAAACAATATTTTTTACTTTTTGCTATAATAAATATCCCCCAAAAAATGGAAAACATAATAATTTCTTCATCAGTTTAGGCAGATACGTATTCTTCTACATATTTTTGGTAAAAGAAAAACGCAATAAGCGTATGGTGATTGGTTTGCACAAAAGTTATAGCGTCTACAAAATAGGGTATATATTTTTGGCATTTTTTTTTTTTACTAGTTACGGCGGCGATCTGTGATTTTTAGCAGGACTGTGACATTGCGGCGGACAGCTTGGACACCTTTGACACATTTTTGGGACCAGTGACATTTATACAGCGATCGGTGCTATAAACAGCCACTGATTACTGTATAAATGTCACTGGCAGGGACGGGGTTAACACTAGGGGCAATCAAGGGGTTAAAAGTGTTGCCTAGGTGTGTTTCTAACTGTGGGGGAGGGGACTGAGTAGGAACAGACGATCTGTTTCTCCTTCTCTGTCAGAACCGGGATTTGTGTGTTTACATACACAAATCCTCGTTCTGGCTCTCGTGCCGGCGATCGCGCCCACTGGCCACATGCATTGGCCGAGCCCAGCCCCCCCCCCCCCCCCCCCCCCCGAGTAGTGGCTGCTATGGCTCTTAAAGTAGCTGCAGTACAGGTACGTCGATTCGCGCAGCAGTGCCACTCTGCTGCCGTATATCGGCGTGAGCCGGTCGGCAAGTGGTTAATCCAATGTAGTTCCCGCCTACATACTCCCTGAAACTCCAGTGAGCTTCTCACAATCTGCATTAGAGAAGAAAAACACTAGGGGGCGCCAGCTAAGTGCAGCACCAATGGGTTCATTATGATAAAAAAGCCAAATGCAAACTCCCAGAAATCTAAAATCAAAGCGCTGATCTGCAGCCGTGCCATTGGATGGAAGCTGTCCAACCGGAAGAGCCGATGGTGGCAGCAAACAGCGTGTGGTCAGTAAAGGAAACCAAGTCCAGTGTACCAGGAAGTGAGGAGAGCTACTGGGGGGGGGGGGGGGGGCACCAGGCAGGATGCGTACCTCCCAACTGTCCCTGATTCGCCGGGACCTTCGTGGAAATTGGACCCTGTCCCAGGGAATCGGGGCTGAGTCCCGGAATGCCCCCGGCGTGTGCGGGTTGTCTTGGTTCCCGCACTTACATTGCAGACACATCTCTCTCCTCTGACACACACAGGACTGCAGAGCGAAGTGCATGGAACCCGCCCCTCCTCCTCCCTCCTTCTTTCCTCCCTTCCTCCTCCTTCCTTCCTCCTCTCTCCTCCTCCTCCACCTCCTCTTCCTCCTGTGATGTTTTCCTGTACACAGAGGAGGTTGGGGGAGGAGGAACGGCATTGTCTGTCAGAAGATCGGAGAAGTTACCATACAGGTACCCCTTGCACTGCTGGCACATCATCTCTGCATGGATGAGTTTTGGGAGAGTGCTGATGGGTTGGTGGTAGAATTGACGCTCCACTCTGGCTGTCCCGGCCAAGGAAACAAGCCAGACCCAGAGGGAGGAGAGGAAAGGTCGTGGTGGTAGAGATGCTGGACCCAGAGGGAGGAGTGGAAGAGTACGCGGTGGTAGAGATGCTGAGCCCAGAGGGAGGAGTGGAAGAGTACGCGGTGGTAGAGTTGCCGGACCCAGAGGGAGGAGTGGAAGAGTACGTGGTGGTAGAGAGGGAGGAGAGGAAGAGTACGCGGTGGTAGAGATGCTGGACCCAGAGGGAGGAGTGGAAGAGTACGCGGTGGTAGAGATGATGGACCCAGAGGGAGGAGAGGAAGAGTACGCAGTGATAGAGTTGCCGGACCCAGAGTGAGGAAAGGAAGAGTACGTGGTGGTAGAGATGCTGGACCCAGAGGGAGGAGTGGAAGAGTATGCGGTGGTAGAGATGAATGACCCAGAGGGAGGAGAGGAAGAGTACGCGGTGGTAGAGTTGCCGGACCCAGAGGGAGGAGTGGAAGAGTATGCGGTGGTAGAGATGCTGAGCCCAGAGAGAGGAGTGGAAGCGTACGCGGTGGTAGAAATGCCGGACCCAGAGGGAGCGGTGGTAGAGATGCCGGACCCAGAGGGAGGAGTGGAAGAGTACGTGGTGGTAGAGATGCTGGACCCAGAGGAAGGAGAGGAAAGGTCGTGGTGGTAGAGATGCTGGGCCCAGAGGGAGGAGTGGAAGAGTACGCGGTGGTAGAGAGGGAGGAGAGGAAGAGTACGCGGTGGTAGAGATGCTGGACCCAGAGGGAGGAGAGGAAGAGTACGCAGTGGTAGAGATGCCGGTCCCAGAGGGAGGAGAGGAAAGGTACGCGGTGGTAGAGATGATGGGCCCAGAGAGAGGAGAGGAAGAGTACGCGGTGGTAGAGATGATGGGCCCAGAGGGAGGAGTGGAAGAGTACGTTGTGGTAGAGATGCTGGACCCAGAGGGAGGAGTGGAAGAGTACGCGGTGGTAGAGAGGGAGGAGAGGAAGAATACGCGGTGGTAGAGATGATGGACCCAGAGGGAGGAGTGGAAGAGTACGCGGTGGTAGAGATGCTGAGCCCAGAGGGAGGAGTGGAAGAGTACGCGGTGGTAGAGATGATGGGCCCAGAGGGAGGAGTGGAAGAGTACGTTGTGGTAGAGATGCTGGACCCAGAGGGAGGAGTGGAAGAGTACGTGGTGGTAGAGATGCCGGACCTAGAGGGAGGAAAGGAAGAGTACGCGGTGGTAGAGTTGCCGGACCCAGAGGGAGGAGTGGAAGAGTACGTGGTGGTAGAGATGCTGGACCCAGAGGGAGGAGAGGAAAGGTCGTGGTGGTAGAGATGCTGGGCCCAGAGGGAGGAGTGGAAGAGTACGCGGTGGTAGAGATGCTGGACCCAGAGGGAGGAGAGGAAGAGTACGCGGTGGTAGAGATGCTGGACCCAGAGGGAGGAGTGGAAGAGTACGCGGTGGTAGAGTTGCCGGACCCAGAGGGAGGAAAGGAAGAGTACGCGGTGGTAGAGAGGAAGGAGTGGAAGAGTACGCAGTGGTAGAGTTGCCGGACCCAGAGGGAGGAGTGGAAGAGTATGCGGTGGTAGAGTTGCCGGACCCAGAGGGAGGAGTGGAAGAGTACGCGGTGGTAGAGTTGCCGGACCCAGAGGGAGGAGTGGAAGAGTAACGCGGTGGTAGAGTTGCCGGACCCAGAGGGAGGAAAGGAAGAGTACGCGGTGGTAGAGATGCCGGACCCAGAGGGAGGAGAGGAAAGGTACGCGGTGGTGGAGATGATGGGCCCAGAGGGAGGAGAGGAAGAGTACGCGGTGGTAGAGTTGTCGGACCCAGAGGGAGGAAAGGAAGAGTACGCGGTGGTGGAGAGGGAGGAGAGGAAGAATACGCGGTGGTAGAGTTGCCGGACCCAGAGGGAGGAAAGGAAGAGTACGCGGTGGTAGAGTTGCTGGACCCAGAGGGAGGAGAGGAAGAGTACGCAGTGGTAGAGATGCCGGACCCAGAGGGAGGAGAGGAAAGGTACGCGGTGGTAGAGATGATGGGCCCAGAGAGAGGAGAGGAAGAGTATGCGGTGGTAGAGTTGCTGGACCCAGAGGGAGGAAAGGAAGAGTATGCGGTGGTAGAGAGGGAGGAGAGGAAGAGTACGCGGTGGTAGAGTTGCTGGACCCAGAGGGAGGAGAGGAAGAGTACGCAGTGGTAGAGATGCCGGACCCAGAGGGAGGAGAGGAAAGGTACGCGGTGGTAGAGATGATGGGCCCAGAGGGAGGAAAGGAAGAGTACGCGGTGGTAGAGTTGCCGGACCCAGAGGGAGGAGTGGAAGAGTATGTGGTGGTAGAGATGCTGGACCCAGAGGGAGGAGTAGAAGAGTATGTGGTGGTAGAGATGCTGGACCCAGAGGGAGGAGTGGTAGAGATACCGGACCCAGAGGAAGAAGAGGAAGAGTACGCGGTGGTAGAGTTGCCGGACCCAGAGGGAGGAGTGGAAGAGTACGCGGTGATAGATGCTGGACCCAGAGGGAGGAGAGGAAGAGTACGCGGTGGTAGAGTTGCCGGACCCAGAGGGAGGAGTGGAAGAGTACGCAGTGGTAGAGTTGCCGGACCCAGAGGGAGGAAAGGAAGAGTACGCGGTGGTAGAGATGCCGGACCCAGAGGGAGGAGAGGAAAGGTACGCGGTGGTTGAGTTGCCGGACCCAGAGGGAGGAGTGGAAGAGTACGCGGTGGTAGAGATGCTGAGCCCAGAGGGAGGAGTGGAAGAGTACGCGGTGGTGGAGTTGCCGGACCCAGAGGGAGGAGTGGAAGAGTACGCGGTGGTAGAGATGCCGGACCCAGAGGGAGGAGAGGAAAGGTACGCGGTGGTAGGGATGATGGGCCCAGAGGGAGGAGAGGAAGAGTACGCGGTGGTAGAGTTGCCGGGACCCAGAGGGAGGAAAGCAAGAGTACGCGGTGGTGGAGAGGGAGGAGAGGAAGAATACGCGGTGGTAGAGATGATAGACCCAGAGGGAGGAGAGGAAAGGTCGTGGTGGTAGAGATGCTGGGCCCAGAGGGAGGAGTGGAAGAGTACGCGGTGGTAGAGATGCTGGACCCAGAGGGAGGAGAGGAAGAGTACGCAGTGGTAGAGATGCCGGACCCAGAGGGAGGAGAGGAAAGGTACGCGGTGGTAGAGATGATGGGCCCAGAGAGAGGAGAGGAAGAGTACGCGGTGGTAGAGTTGCTGGACCCAGAGGGAGGAAAGGAAGAGTATGCGGTGGTAGAGAGGGAGGAGAGGAAGAATACGCGGTGGTAGAGATGATGGACCCAGAGGGAGGAGTGGAAGAGTACGCGGTGGTAGAGATGCTGAGCCCAGAGTGAGGAGTGGAAGAGTACGCGGTGGTAGAGATGATGGGCCCAGAGGGAGGAGTGGAAGAGTACGTTGTGGTAGAGATGCTGGACCCAGAGGGAGGAGTGGAAGAGTACGCGGTGGTAGAGATGCCGGACCCAGAGGAATGATGGACCCAGAGGGAGGAGAGGAAGAGTACGCGGTGGTAGAGATGCTGGACCCAGAGGGAGGAGTGGAAGAGTATGAGGTGGTAGAGATGCTGGACCCAGAGGGAGGAGTGGAAGAGTACGCGGTGGTAGAGTTGCCGGACCCAGAGGGAGGAAAGGAAGAGTACGTGGTGGTAGAGATGCTGGACCCAGAGGGAGGAGTGGAAGAGTGCGTGGTGGTAGAGATGCTGGACCCAGAGGGAGGGGTGGAAGAGTACGCGGTGGTAGAGATGCCGGACCCAGAGGGAGGAGAGGAAAGGTACGCGGTGGTAGAGATGCCGGACCCAGAGGGAGGAAAGGAAGAGTACGCAGTGGTAGAGTTGCCGGACCCAGAGGGAGGAGTGGAAGAGTACGGGGTGGTAGAGATGCTGGACCCAGAGGGAGGAGTGGAAGAGTACGCGGTGGCAGAGATGCTGGACCCAGAGGGAGGAGTGGAAGAGTACGCGGTGGCAGAGATGCTGGACCCAGAGGGAGGAGTGGAAGAGTATGCAGTGGTAGAGATGATGGACCCAGAGGGAGGAGAGGAAAGGTACGCGGTGGCAGAGTTGCCGGGCCCAGAGGGAGAAGTGGAAGAGTACGCGGTGGTAGAGATGCTGGACCCAGAGGGAGGAGTGGAAGAGTATGCAGTGGGTAGAGATGATGGACCCAGAGGGAGGAGAGGAAAGGTACGCGGTGGCAGAGTTGCCGGACCCAGAGGGAGGAGTGGAAGAGTACGCGGTGGTAGAGATGCCGGTTTCCGGCTGGCCGAAAGGTTTGTTTAACCACATCTCTTAAGCCACTCCCAGTGCTAGGTGCTTGACCACGCCCACAATTTACTGCGGCTTGGCGCACACAGGTCTTTTCACTGCTCCAGTGTACCTCATTCTGAAGTTCAAAAGTTGGGCGTATGAGGATGTGATGTCACACCTGGGGCGGGCTGGTTTCTATGGTAACGCATTTCGGAACTCCTATTGGCTCCTTTCTCAAACCATGGCACGAGGGCAGATCAGCGCTTTGATTTTATATTTTTGTGAGTTTGAATTTGTCTTTTTATCATAATAAACCCATTGGTGCTGCATTTAGCTGGCGCCCCCTAGTCTTTCTCTTCTGTAATGAGCTTATCTTCACATTTATCTGTGGGGGGGGGGGGTAGAGGATTACTCCTGTGGATGGTGCATTAGTATTTTGTTTGCACAACAATTTCAATTTTGTACAGCCCCCCCGCATTGCACAAAATAGAATCGGAATAAAGTTCAGCATACAGCGGAGATATGAGAGATTTTGCAGGACCAGTAATCCATGTATTCCTTGTAGCCTCATTTCCCGGACAGTTCCCACATCAGGGGTCCGGAAAACAAGCACATGCTTGGATGTACACCATCCCAACCTGCACCAAGAGACTGTATAGGCTTTGCAGTGTGGGGGCATCTGTCCAGCGAGTTGTGGGGCGACCATCCAGATTCCGAGGTGTCTGTCCGGCGTGGTGTTGGGCTGTCACTCCGGCACGGTTTGGGGTTGTCTGTTCGGCATTGTTCAGGGCGCCTTTCTGCCACAGTGTGGTGGGTGTCTGTCCAGCATGGTTCAGGGGTGTCCATCCGGTGTGGTATAGAGGTGTCCATCCAGTGCAGTGTGGGGGCATCCGTCTTGCGTGGTGTGGGGGCATCCGTCTTGCGTGGTGTGGGGGCATCCGTCTTGCGTGGTGTGGGGGCATCCGTCTTGCGTGGTGTGGGGGCATCCGTCTTGCGTGGTGTGGGGGCATCCGTCTTGCGTGGTATGGGGGCATCCGTCTTGCGTGGTGTGGGGGCATCCGTCTTGCGTGGTGTGGGGGTGTCCGTTTAGCATGGTGTGGGGTTGTCTATCCTGCGTGGTGTGGGGTTGTCTATCCTGCGTGGTGTGGGGTTGTCTATCCTGCGTGGTGTGGGGTTGTCTATCCTGCGTGGTGTGAGGTTGTCTATCCTGCGTGGTGTGGGGTTGTCCATCCTGCGTGGTGTGGGGGTTGTCCATCCTGCGTGGTGTGGGGGTTGTCCATCCGGCGTGGTGTGGGGGTGTCCATCCGGCGTGGTGTGGGGGTTGTCCATCCTGCGTGGTGTGGGGGTTGTCTATCCTGCGTGGTGTGGGGGTTGTCTATCCTGCGTGGTGTGGGGGTTGTCCATCCTGCGTGGTGTGGGGGTTGTCCATCCTGCGTGGTGTGGGGGTTGTCCATCCTGCGTGGTGTGGGGGTTGTCCATCCGGCGTGGTGTGGGGGTTGTCCATCCTGCGTGGTGTGGGGGTTGTCCATCCTGCGTGGTGTGGGGGTTGTCCATCCGGCGTGGTGTGGGGGTTGTCCATCCGGCGTGGTGTGGGGGTTGTCCATGGTGTGGGGGTTGTCCATCCTGCCTGGTGTGGGGGTTGTCCATCCGGCGTGGTGTGGGGGTTGTCCATCCGGCGTGGTGTGGGGGTTGTCCATCCGGCGTGGTGTGGGGGTTGTCCATCCGGCGTGGTGTGGGGGTTGTCCATCCGGCGTGGTGTGGGGGTTGTCCATCCGGCGTGGTGTGGGGGTTGTCCATCCGGCGTGGTGTGGGGGTTGTCCATCCGGCGTGGTGTGGGGGTTGTCCATCCGGCGTGGTGTGGGGGTTGTCCATCCGGCGTGGTGTGGGGGTTGTCCATCCGGCGTGGTGTGGGGGTTGTCCATCCGGTGTGGTGTGGGGGTTGTCCATCCGGCGTGGTGTGGGGGTTGTCCATGGTGTGGGGGTTGTCCATCCTGCGTGGTGTGGGAGTTGTCCATCCGGCGTGGTGTGGGGGTTGTCCATCCGACGTGGTGTGGGGGTTGTCCATCCGGCGTGGTGTGGGGGTTGTCCATCCGGCGTGGTGTGGGGGTTGTCCATCCGGCGTGGTGTGGGGGTTGTCCATCCGGCGTGGTGTGGGGGTTGTCCATCCTGCGTGGTGTGGGGGTTGTCCATCTGGCGTGGTGTGGGGGTTGTCCATCTGGCGTGGTGTGGGGGTTGTCCATCCTGCGTGGTGTGGGGGTTGTCCATCCGGCGTGGTGGGGGGGTTGTCCATCCGGCGTGGTGGGGGGGTTGTCCATTTGGCGTGGTGTGGGGGTTGTCCATCTGGCGTGGTGTGGGGGGTGTCCATCCGGCGTGGTGTGGGGGGGTGTCCATCCGGCGTGGTGTGGGGGTGTCCATCCGGCGTGGTGTGGGGGTTGTCTATCCTGCGTGGTGTGGGGGTTGTCTATTCTGCGTGGTGTGGGGGTTGTCCATCCTGCGTGGTGTGGGGGTTGTCCATCCTGCGTGGTGTGGGGGTTGTCCATCCTGCGTGGTGTGGGGGTTGTCCATCCTGCGTGGTGTGGGGGTTGTCCATCCTGCGTGGTGTGGGGGTTGTCCATCCTGCGTGGTGTGGGGGTTGTCCATCCGGGTTGGTGTGGGGGTTGTCCATCCGGCGTGGTGTGGGGGTTGTCCATCCGGCGTGGTGTGGGGGTTGTCCATCCGGCGTGGTGTGGGGGTTGTCCATCCGGCGTGGTGTGGGGGTTGTCCATCCGGCGTGGTGTGGGGGTTGTCCATCCGGCGTGGTGTGGGGGTTGTCCATGGTGTGGGGGTTGTCTATCCTGCGTGGTGTGGGGGTTGTCCATCCTGCGTGGTGTGGGGGTTGTCCATCCTGCGTGGTGTGGGGGTTGTCCATCCGGCGTGGTGTGGGGGTTGTCCATCCGGCGTGGTGTGGGGGTTGTCCATCTGACGTGGTGTGGGGGTTGTCCATCTGGCGTGGTGTGGGGGTTGTCCATCTGGCGTGGTGTGGGGGTTGTCCATCTGGCGTGGTGTGGGGGTTGTCCATCTGGCGTGGTGTGGGGGTTGTCTATCCTGCGTGGTGTGGGGGTTGTCCATCCGGCGTGGTGTGGGGGTTGTCCATCTGACGTGGTGTGGGGGTTGTCCATCTGACGTGGTGTGGGGGTTGTCCATCTGGCGTGGTGTGGGGGTTGTCCATCTGGCGTGGTGTGGGGGTTGTCCATCTGGCGTGGTGTGGGGGTTGTCCATCTGGCGTGGTGTGGGGGTTGTCTATCCTGCGTGGTGTGGGGGTTGTCCATCCGGCGTGGTGTGGGGGTTGTCCATGGTGTGTGGGTTGTCTATCCTGCGTGGTGTGGGGGTTGTCCATCCGGCGTGGTGTGGGGGTTGTCCATCCGGCGTGGTGTGGGGGTTGTCCATCCAGCGTGGTGTGGGGGTTGTCCATCCGGCGTGGTGTGGGGGTTGTCCATCCGGCGTGGTGTGGGAGTTGTCCATCCGGCGTGGTGTGGGGGTTGTCCATGGTGTGGGGGTTGTCTATCCTGCGTGGTGTGGGGGTTGTCCATCCGGCGTGGTGTGGGGGTTGTCCATCCGGCGTGGTGTGGTCCAGGAGGAGGAGGTTATGGGTTGTGGTGCGTTCACACTCTTGTTTACACGACAGGCAGCGGGATGGGGAGGTGAAGTGTAGTACACACACAGTTTCCGGGGAAGGTGAAGTGTAGTACACACACAGTTTCCGGGGAAGGTGAATTGTAGCACACACAGCCTGGTAATGAGTGCGGCCGTAGTGTAGGATTTCAGTTTTCTATTCTGGGACGGATAAGTTTCCCGATGTCTCCGGAGAGGAAAGTTCCGTGTTCTCTGGCTCCCCGCCACCCCCGCTCAATGAAGCCTTTGTTTCCTCCAGTGAGGTCATCCCAGACACAGCTGATTCCCCACACACCCCGCCCCCTCCTGGAACCCGCCCCCTCTCCTTACATAACCAGCAACTCCAAGACTCTCATTACACAAATATTTTCCTCTCCACATTTTGCTTTACCCCCGACTGACACCCCCCCCCCGCCCCAATGTACCGCCATCAGTGTTTAATTTGTCCTCCCGGAGGAACTCTGCACACACCTTCTCCCCAACCATCCTAATCACAGCCAGACTCCAAAATGGGGAGATTTTCCTGCTGTAGTTTGTGTCTCTGCCCCTCCCACAATGGGGAGATTTCCTGCAGTAGTTTGTGTCTCTGCCCCTCCCACAATGAGGAGATTTCTCTGCTGTAGTTTGTGTCTCTGCCCCTCCCACAATGGGGAGATTTCCTGCTGTAGTTTGTGTCTCTGCCCCTCCCACAATGAGATTTCTCTGCAGTAGTTTGTGTCTCTGCCCCTCCCACAATGGGGAGATTTCCTGCAGTAGTTTGTGTCTCTGCCCCTCCCACAATGAGGAGATTTCTCTGCTGTAGTTTGTGTCTCTGCCCCTCCCACAATGGGGAGATTTCCTGCTGTAGTTTGTGTCTCTGCCCCTCCCACAATGAGGAGATTTCCTGCAGTAGTTTGTGTCTCTGCCCCTCCCACAATGGGGAGATTTCCTGCTGTAGTTTGTGTCTCTGCCCCTCCCACAATGAGGAGATTTCCTGCAGTAGTTTGTGTCTCTGCCCCTCCCACAATGGTGAGATTTTCCTGCTGTAGTTTGTGTCTCTGCCCCTCCCACAATGAGGAGATTTCCTGCTGTAGTTTGTGCCTCTGCCCCTCCCACAATGAGGAGATTTCCTGCAGTAGTTTGTGTCTCTGCCCCTCCCACAATGGGGAGATTTCCTGCAGTAGTTTGTGTCTCTGCCCCTCCCACAATGAGGAGATTTCTCTGCTGTAGTTTGTGTCTCTGCCCCTCCCACAATGGGGAGATTTCCTGCTGTAGTTTGTGTCTCTGCCCCTCCCACAATAGTGAGATTTCCTGCTGTAGTTTGTGTCTCTGCCCCTCCCACAATGAGGAGATTTCTCTGCTGTAGTTTGTGTCTCTGCCCCTCCCACAATGGGGAGATTTCCTGCTGTAGTTTGTGTCTCTGCCCCTCCCACAATATTGAGATTTCCTGCTGTAGTTTGTGTCTCTGCCCCTCCCACAATGAGGAGATTTCTCTGCAGTAGTTTGTGTCTCTGCCCCTCCCACAATGGGGAGATTTCCTGCAGTAGTTTGTGTCTCTGCCCCTCCCACAATGAGGAGATTTCTCTGCTGTAGTTTGTGTCTCTGCCCCTCCCACAATGGGGAGATTTCCTGCTGTAGTTTGTGTCTCTGCCCCTCCCACAATGAGGAGATTTCTCTGCAGTAGTTTGTGTCTCTGCCCCTCCCACAATAGTGAGATTTCCTGCTGTAGTTTGTGTCTCTGCCCCTCCCACAATGAGGAGATTTCTCTGCAGTAGTTTGTGTCTCTGCCCCTCCCACAATGGGGAGATTTCCTGCAGTAGTTTGTGTCTCTGCCCCTCCCACAATGAGGAGATTTCTCTGCTGTAGTTTGTGTCTCTGCCCCTCCCACAATGGGGAGATTTCCTGCTGTAGTTTGTGTCTCTGCCCCTCCCACAATGAGGAGATTTCTCTGCAGTAGTTTGTGTCTCTGCCCCTCCCACAATAGTGAGATTTCCTGCTGTAGTTTGTGTCTCTGCCCCTTCCACAATGAGGAGATTTCCTGCAGTAGTTTGTGTCTCTGCCCCTCCCACAATGGTGAGATTTTCCTGCTGTAGTTTGTGTCTCTGCCCCTCCCACAATGAGGAGATTTCTCTGCAGTAGTTTGTGTCTCTGCCCCTCCCACAATAGTGAGATTTCCTGCTGTAGTTTGTGTCTCTGCCCCTCCCACAATGAGGAGATTTCCTGCAGTAGTTTGTGTCTCTGCCCCTCCCACAATGGTGAGATTTTCCTGCTGTAGTTTGTGTCTCTGCCCCTCCCACAATGAGGAGATTTCCTGCTGTAGTTTGTGTCTCTGCCCCTCCCACAATGAGGAGATTTCCTGCAGTAGTTTGTGTCTCTGCCCCTCCCACAATGAGGAGATTTCCTGCAGTAGTTTGTGTCTCTGCCCCTCCCACAATGGTGAGATTTCCTGCTGTAGTTTGTGTCTCTGCCCCTCCCACAATGAGGAGATTTCCTGCAGTAGTTTGTGTCTCTGCCCCTCCCACAATGAGGAGATTTCCTGCAGTAGTTTGTGTCTCTGCCCCTCCCACAATGAGGAGATTTCTCTGCAGTAGTTTGTGTCTCTGCCCCTCCCACAATGGTGAGATTTCCTGCTGTAGTTTGTGTCTATGCCCCTCCCACAATGGGGAGATTTTCCTGCAGTAGTTTGTGTCTCTGCCCCTCCCACAATGGGGAGATTTCCTGCAGTAGTTTGTGTCTCTGCCCCTCCCACAATGGTGAGATTTCCTGCTGTAGTTTGTGTCTCTGCCCCTTCCACAATGAGGAGATTTCTCTGCAGTACTTTGTGTCTCTGCCCCTCCCACAATGAGGAGATTTCCCTATGGTAGTTTGTGTCTCTGCCCCTCCCACAATGAGGAGATTTCCTGCAGTAGTTTGTGTCTCTGCCCCTCCCACAATGGTGAGATTTCCTGCTGTAGTTTGTGTCTCTGCCCCTCCCACAATGAGATTTCCTGCAGTAGTTTGTGTCTCTGCCCCTCCCACAATGGTGAGATTTCCCTGCTGTAGTTTGTGTCTCTGCCCCTCCCACAATGAGGAGATTTCTCTGCAGTAGTTTGTGTCTCTGCCCCTCCCACAATGGTGAGATTTCCTGCAGTAGTTTGTGTCTCTGCCCCTCCCACAATGAGGAGATTTCTCTGCAGTAGTTTGTGTCTCTGCCCCTCCCATAATGGTGAGATTTCCTGCTGTAGTTTGTGTCTCTGCCCCTCCCACAATGAGGAGATTTCCTGCAGTAGTTTGTGTCTCTGCCCCTCCCACAATGTGGAGATTTCCTGCTATAGTTTGTGTCTCTGCCCCTCCCACAATGGGGAAATTTCCTGCAGTAGTTTGTGTCTCTGCCCCTCCCACAATGAGGAGATTTCCTGCAGTAGTTTGTGTCTCTGCCCCTCCCACAATGAGGAGATTTCTCTGCAGTAGTTTGTGTCTTTGCCCCTCCCACAATAAGGAGATTTCCTGCAGTAGTTTGTGTCTCTGCCCCTCCCACAATGGTGAGATTTCCCTGCTGTAGTTTGTGTCTCTGCCCCTCCCACAATGAGGAGATTTCTCTGCAGTAGTTTGTGTCTCTGCCCCTCCCCACAATGGTGAGATTTCCTGCTGTAGTTTGTGTCTCTGCCCCTCCCACAATGAGGAGATTTCTCTGCAGTAGTTTGTGTCTCTGCCCCTCCCACAATGGTGAGATTTCCTGCTGTAGTTTGTGTCTCTGCCCCTCCCACAATGAGGAGATTTCTCTGCAGTACTTTGTGTCTCTGCCCCTCCCACAATGAGGAGATTTCCTGCTATAGTTTGTGTCTCTGCCCCTCCCACAATGGGGAAATTTCCTGCAGTAGTTTGTGTCTCTGCCCCTCCCACAATGGTGAGATTTCCTGCTGTAGTTTGTGTCTCTGCCCCTCCCACAATGGGGAGATTTCCTGCAGTAGTTTGTGTCTCTGCCCCGCCCACAATGGGGAGATTTCCTACAGTAGTTTGTGTCTGCCTCTTCCCACAATGAGGAGATTTCTCTGCAGTAGTTTGTGTCTCTGCCCCTCCCACAATGAGGACATTTCTCTGCAGTAGTTTGTGTCTCTGCCCCTCCCACAATGGGGAGATTTCCTGCAGTAGTTTGTGTCTCTGCCCCTCCCACAATGGGGAGATTTCCTGCAGTAGTTTGTGTCTCTGCCCCTCCCACAATGAGGAGATTTCTCTGCAGTAGTTTGTGTCTCTGCCCCTCCCACAATGAGGAGATTTCCTGCAGTAGTTTGTGTCTCTGCCCCTCCTACAATGGGGAGATTTCCTGCTGTAGTTTGTGTCTCTGCCCCTCCCACAATGGGGAGATTTCCTGCAGTAGTTTGTGTCTCTGCCCCTCCCACAATGGGGGCATTTCCTGCAGTAGTTTGTGTCTCTGCCCCTCCCACAATGGTGAGATTTCCTGCTGTAGTTTGTGTCTCTGCCCCTCCCACAATGAGGAGATTTCCTGCAGTAGTTTGTGTCTCTGCCCCTCCCACAATGAGGAGATTTCTCTGCAGTAGTTTGTGTCTCTGCCCCTCCCACAATGGGGAGATTTCCCTGCAGTAGTTTGTGTCTATGCCCCTCCCACAATGAGGAGATTTCCTGCAGTAGTTTGTGTCTCTGCCCCTCCCACAATGGGAAGATTTCCTGCTGTAGTTTGTGTCTCTGCCCCTCCCACAATGGGGAGATTTCCTGCAGTAGTTTGTGTCTCTGCCCCTCCCACAATGGGGGCATTTCCTGCAGTAGTTTGTGTCTCTGCCCCTCCCACAATGGTGAGATTTCCTGCTGTAGTTTGTGTCTCTGCCCCTCCCACAATGAGGAGATTTCCTGCAGTAGTTTGTGTCTCTGCCCCTCCCACAATGGTGAGATTTCCTGCTGTAGTTTGTGTCTCTGCCCCTCCCACAATGAGGAGATTTCCTGCAGTAGTTTGTGTCTCTGCCCCTCCCACAATGGTGAGATTTCCTGCAGTAGTTTGTGTCTCTGCCCCTCCCAACATGAGGAGATTTCCTGCAGTAGTTTGTGTCTCTGCCCCTCCCACAATGAGGAGATTTCTCTGCAGTAGTTTGTGTCTCTGCCCCTCCCACAATGGGGAGATTTTCCTGCAGTAGTTTGTGTCTCTGCCCCTCCTACAATGAGATTTCCTGCAGTAGTTTGTGTCTCTGCCCCTCCCACAATGGTGAGATTTCCTGCTGTAGTTTGTGTCTCTGCCCCTCCCACAATGAGGAGATTTCCTGCAGTAGTTTGTGTCTCTGCCCCTCCCACAATGGTGAGATTTCCCTGCTGTAGTTTGTGTCTCTGCCCCTCCCACAATGAGATTTCTCTGCAGTAGTTTGTGTCTCTGCCCCTCCCACAATGGGGAGATTTCCTGCAGTAGTTTGTGTCTCTGCCCCTCCCACAATGAGGAGATTTCCTGCTGTAGTTTGTGTCTCTGCCCCTCCCACAATGGGGAAATTTCCTGCAGTAGTTTGTGTCTCTGCCCATCCCACAATGGGGAGATTTCCTGCAGTAGTTTGTGTCTCTGCCCCTCCCACAATGGTGAGATTTCCTGCTGTAGTTTGTGTCTCTGCCCCTCCCACAATGAGGAGATTTCCTGCAGTAGTTTGTGTCTCTGCCCCTCCCACAATGAGGAGATTTCTCTGCAGTAGTTTGTGTCTCTGCCCCTCCCACAATGGTGAGATTTCCTGCAGTAGTTTGTGTCTCTGCCCCTCCCACAATGGTGAGATTTCCTGCTGTCTGCTGTAATTTGTGTCTCTGCCCCTCCCACAATGTGGAGATTTCTCTGCAGTAGTTTGTCTCTGCCCCTCCCACAATGAGGAGATTTCCTGCAGTAGTTTGTGTCTCTGCCCCTCCCACAATGAGGAGATTTCTCTGCAGTAGTTTGTGTCTCTGCCCCTCCCACAATGAGGAGATTTCCTGCAGTAGTTTGTGTCTCTGCCCCTCCCACAATGGGGAGATTTCCTGCTGTAGTTTGTGTCTCTGCCCCTCCCACAATGGGGAGATTTCCTGCAGTAGTTTGTGTCTCTGCCCCTCCCACAATGGGGGCATTTCCTGCAGTAGTTTGTGTCTCTGCCCCTCCCACAATGGTGAGATTTCCCTGCTGTAGTTTGTGTCTCTGCCCCTCCCACAATGAGATTTCTCTGCAGTAGTTTGTGTCTCTGCCCCTCCCACAATGGTGAGATTTCCTGCAGAAGTTTGTGTCTCTGCCCCTCCCACAATGAGGAGATTTCTCTGCAGTAGTTTGTGTCTCTGCCCCTCCCACAATGGGGAGATTTCCTGCAGTAGTTTGTGTCTCTGCCCCTCCCACAATGAGGAGATTTCTCTGCTGTAGTTTGTGTCTCTGCCCCTCCCACAATGGGGAGATTTCCTGCTGTAGTTTGTGTCTCTGCCCCTCCCACAATGAGGAGATTTCTCTGCAGTAGTTTGTGTCTCTGCCCCTCCCACAATAGTGAGATTTCCTGCTGTAGTTTGTGTCTCTGCCCCTTCCACAATGAGGAGATTTCCTGCAGTAGTTTGTGTCTCTGCCCCTCCCACAATGGTGAGATTTCCTGCTGTAGTTTGTGTCTCTGCCCCTCCCACAATGAGGAGATTTCCTGCAGTAGTTTGTGTCTCTGCCCCTCCCACAATGGTGAGATTTTCCTGCTGTAGTTTGTGTCTCTGCCCCTCCCACAATGAGGAGATTTCCTGCTGTAGTTTGTTTCTCTGCCCCTCCCACAATGAGGAGATTTCCTGCAGTAGTTTGTGTCCCTGCCCCTCCCACAATGGGGAAATTTCCTGCAGTAGTTTGTATCTCTGCCCCTCCCACAATGGTGAGATTTCCTGCTGTAGTTTGTGTCTCTGCCCCTCCCACAATGAGGAGATTTCTCTGCAGTAGTTTGTGTCTCTGCCCCTCCCACAATGAGGAGATTTCCTGCAGTAGTTTGTGTCTCTGCCCCTCCCACAATGAGGAGATTTCTCTGCAGTAGTTTGTGTCTCTGCCCCTCCCACAATGGGGATATTTCCTGTTGTAGTTTGTGTCTCTGCCCCTCCCACAATGGGGAGATTTCCTGCAGTAGTTTGTGTCTCTGCCCCTCCCACAATGGGGGCATTTCCTGCAGTAGTTTGTGTCTCTGCCCCTCCCACAATAGTGAGATTTCCTGCTGTAGTTTGTGTCTCTGCCCCTCCCACAATGAGGAGATTTCCTGCAGTAGTTTGTGTCTCTGCCCCTCCCACAATGAGGAGATTTCTCTGCAGTAGTTTGTGTCTCTGCCCCTCCCACAATGGTGAGATTTCCTGCTGTAGTTTGTGTCTATGCCCCTCCCACAATGGGGAGATTTTCCTGCAGTAGTTTGTGTCTCTGCCCCTTCCACAATGGGGAGATTTCCTGCAGTAGTTTGTGTCTCTGCCCCTCCCACAATGGTGAGATTTCCTGCTGTAGTTTGTGTCTCTGCCCCTCCCACAATGAGGAGATTTCTCTGCAGTACTTTGTGTCTCTGCCCCTCCCACAATGAGGAGATTTCTCTGCAGTACTTTGTGTCTCTGCCCCTCCCACAATGAGGAGATTTCCCTATGGTAGTTTGTGTCTCTGCCCCTCCCACAATGAGGAGATTTCCTGCAGTAGTTTGTGTCTCTGCCCCTCCCACAATGGTGAGATTTCCCTGCTGTAGTTTGTGTCTCTGCCCCTCCCACAATGAGGAGATTTCTCTGCAGTAGTTTGTGTCTCTGCCCCTCCCACAATGGTGAGATTTCCTGCAGTAGTTTGTGTCTCTGCCCCTCCCACAATGAGGAGATTTCCTGCAGTAGTTTGTGTCTCTGCCCCTCCCACAATGAGGAGATTTCCTGCTATAGTTTGTGTCTCTGCCCCTCCCACAATGGTGATATTTCCCTGCTGTAGTTTGTGTCTCTGCCCCTCCCACAATGAGGAGATTTCTCTGCAGTAGTTTGTGTCTCTGCCCCTCCCCACAATGGTGAGATTTCCTGCTGTAGTTTGTGTCTCTGCCCCTCCCACAATGGTGAGATTTCCTGCTGTAGTTTGTGTCTCTGCCCCTCCCACAATGAGGAGATTTCTCTGCAGTAGTTTGTGTCTCTGCCCCTCCCACAATGGTGAGATTTCCTGCTGTAGTTTGTGTCTCTGCCCCTCCCACAATGGGGAGATTTCCTGCAGTAGTTTGTGTCTGCCCCGCCCACAATGGGGAGATTTCCTACAGTAGTTTGTGTCTCTGCCCCTCCCACAATGAGGAGATTTCCTGCAGTAGTTTGTGTCTCTGCCTCTCCCACAATGAGGACATTTCTCTGCAGTAGTTTGTGTCTCTGCCCCTCCCACAATGGGGAGATTTCCTGCAGTAGTTTGTGTCTCTGCCCCTCCCACAATGGGGAGATTTCCTGCAGTAGTTTGTGTCTCTGCCCCTCCCACAATGAGGAGATTTCTCTGCAGTAGTTTGTGTCTCTGCCCCTCCCACAATGAGGTGATTTCCTGCTGTAGTTTGTGTCTCTGCCCCTCCCACAATGGAGAGATTTCCTGCTGTAGTTTGTGTCTCTGCCCCTCCCACAATGGAGAGATTTCCTGCTGTAGTTTGTGTCTCTGCTCCTCCCACAATAAGGAGATTTCCTGCAGTAGTTTGTGTCTCTGCCCCTCCCACAATGGGGAGATTTTCCTGCAGTAGTTTTTGTCTCTGCCCCTCCCACAATGAGGAGATTTCCTGCAGTAGTTTGTGTCTCTGCCCCTCCCACAATGGGGGGATTTCCTGCAGTAGTTTGTTTCTCTGCCCCTCCCACAATGGGGAGATTTCCTGCAGTAGTTTGTGTCTCTGCCCCTCCCACAATGAGGAGATTTCCTGCAGTAGTTTGTGTCTGCTCCTCCCACAATGAGGAGATTTCCTGCAGTAGTTTGTTTCTCTGCCCCTCCCACAATGGTGAGATTTCCTGCTGTAGTTTGTGTCTATGCCCCTCCCACAATGGGGAGATTTTCCTGCAGTAGTTTGTGTCTCTGCCCCTCCCACAATGAGGAGATTTCCTGCAGTAGTTTGTGTCTCTGCCCCTCCCACAATGAGGAGATTTCTCTGCAGTACTTTGTGTCTCTGCCCCTCCCACAATGAGGAGATTTCCCTGGTGTAGTTTGTGTCTCTGCCCCTCCCACAATGGTGAGATTTCCTGCTGTAGTTTGTGTCTCTGCCCCTCCCACAATGAGGAGATTTCCTGCAGTAGTTTGTGTCTCTGCCCCTCCCACAATGGTGAGATTTCCTGCTGTAGTTTGTGTCTCTGCCCCTCCCACAATGAGGAGATTTCCTGCAGTAGTTTGTGTCTCTGCCCCTCCCACAATGGTGAGATTTACCTGCTGTAGTTTGTGTCTCTGCCCCTCCCACAATGAGGAGATTTCTCTTCAGTAGTTTGTGTCTCTGCCCCTCCCACAATGGTGAGATTTCCTGCAGTAGTTTGTGTCTCTGCCCCTCCCACAATGAGGAGATTTCTCTGCAGTAGTTTGTGTCTCTGCCCCTCCCATAATGGTGAGATTTCCTGCTGTAGTTTGTGTCTCTGCCCCTCCCACAATGAGGAGATTTCCTGCAGTAGTTTGTGTCTCTGCCCCTCCCACAATGAGGAGATTTCCTGCTATAGTTTGTGTCTCTGCCCCTCCCACAATGGGGAAATTTCCTGCAGTAGTTTGTGTCTCTGCCCCTCCCACAATGGTGAGATTTCCTGCTGTAGTTTGTGTCTCTTCCCCTCCCACAATGGGGAGATTTCCTGCAGTAGTTTGTGTCTCTGCCCCTCCCACAATGAGGAGATTTCCTGCAGTAGTTTGTGTCTCTGCCCCTCCCACAATGAGGAGATTTCCTGCAGTAGTTTGTGTCTCTGCCCCTCCCACAATGGGGAGATTTTCCTGCAGTAGTTTGTGTCTCTGCCCCTCCCACAATGAGGAGATTTCCTGCAGTAGTTTGTGTCTCTGCCCCTCCCACAATGAGGAGATTTCTCTGCAGTACTTTGTGTCTCTGCCCCTCCCACAATGAGGAGATTTCCCTGGTGTAGTTTGTGTCTCTGCCCCTCCCACAATGGTGAGATTTCCTGCTGTAGTTTGTGTCTCTGCCCCTCCCACAATGAGGAGATTTCCTGCAGTAGTTTGTGTCTCTGCCCCTCCCACAATGGTGAGATTTACCTGCTGTAGTTTGTGTCTCTGCCCCTCCCACAATGAGGAGATTTCCTGCAGTAGTTTGTGTCTGCCCCTCCCACAATGAGGAGATTTCCTGCAGTAGTTTGTGTCTCT
This sequence comes from Rana muscosa, assembly GCA_029206835.1. Classification (NCBI taxonomy): domain Eukaryota; kingdom Metazoa; phylum Chordata; class Amphibia; order Anura; family Ranidae; genus Rana; species Rana muscosa. The sequence goes on from JARGYO010005627.1 coordinate 1,914,330, forward strand.
GCCCCTCCCATAATGGTGAGATTTCCTGCTGTAGTTTGTGTCTCTGCCCCCCCCACAATGAGATTTCCTGCAGTAGTTTGTGTCTCTGCCCCTCCCACAATGGGGAATTTCCTGCTGTAGTTTGTGTCTCTGCCCCTCCCACAATGGGGAAATTTCCTGCAGTAGTTTGTGTCTCTGCCCCTCCCACAATGGTGAGATTTCCTGCTGTAGTTTGTGTCTCTGCCCCTCCCACAATGGGGAGATTTCCTGCAGTAGTTTGTGTCTCTGCCCCTCCCACAATGAGGAGATTTCTCTGCAGTAGTTTGTGTCTCTGCCCCTCCCACAATGAGGAGATTTCCTGCAGTAGTTTGTGTCTCTGCCCCTCCCACAATGAGGAGATTTCTCTGCAGTAGTTTGTGTCTCTGCCCCTCCCACAATAAGGAGATTTCCTGCAGTAGTTTGTGTCTCTGCCCCTCCCACAATGTTGAGATTTCCCTGCAGTAGTTTGTGTCTCTGCCCCTCCCACAATGAGGAGATTTCTCTGCAGTAGTTTGTGTCTCTGCCCCTCCCACAATGGTGAGATTTCCTGCTGTAGTTTGTGTCTCTGCCCCTCCCACAATGAGGAGATTTCTCTGCAGTAGTTTGTGTCTCTGCCCCTCCCACAATGGGGAAATTTCCTGCAGTAGTTTGTGTCTCTGCCCCTCCCACAATGGTGAGATTTCCTGCTGTAGTTTGTGTCTCTGCCCCTCCCACAATGGGGAGATTTCCTGCAGTAGTTTGTGTCTCTGCCCCGCCCACAATGGGGAGATTTCCTGCAGTAGTTTGTGTCTCTGCCCCTCCCACAATGTGGAGATTTCCTGCTATAGTTTGTGTCTCTGCCCCTCCCACAATGGGGAAATTTCCCTGCTGTAGTTTGTGTCTCTGCCCCTCCCACAATGAGATTTCTCTGCAGTAGTTTGTGTCTCTGCCCCTCCCCACAATGGTGAGATTTCCTGCTGTAGTTTGTGTCTCTGCCCCTCCCACAATGAGGAGATTTCTCTGCAGTAGTTTGTGTCTCTGCCCCTCCCACAATGGTGAGATTTCCTGCTGTAGTTTGTGTCTCTGCCCCTCCCACAATGAGGAGATTTCTCTGCAGTACTTTGTGTCTCTGCCCCTCCCACAATGAGGAGATTTCCTGCTATAGTTTGTGTCTCTGCCCCTCCCACAATGGGGAAATTTCCTGCAGTAGTTTGTGTCTCTGCCCCTCCCACAATGGTGAGATTTCCTGCTGTAGTTTGTGTCTCTGCCCCTCCCACAATGGGGAGATTTCCTGCAGTAGTTTGTGTCTCTGCCCCGCCCACAATGGGGAGATTTCCTACAGTAGTTTGTGTCTGCCTCTTCCCACAATGAGGAGATTTCTCTGCAGTAGTTTGTGTCTCTGCCCCTCCCACAATGAGGACATTTCTCTGCAGTAGTTTGTGTCTCTGCCCCTCCCACAATGAGGACATTTCTCTGCAGTAGTTTGTGTCTCTGCCCCTCCCACAATGGGGAGATTTCCTGCAGTAGTTTGTGTCTCTGCCCCTCCCACAATGAGGAGATTTCTCTGCAGTAGTTTGTGTCTCTGCCCCTCCCACAATGAGGAGATTTCCTGCAGTAGTTTGTGTCTCTGCCCCTCCCACAATGGGGAGATTTCCTGCTGTAGTTTGTGTCTCTGCCCCTCCCACAATGGGGAGATTTCCTGCAGTAGTTTGTGTCTCTGCCCCTCCCACAATGGGGGCATTTCCTGCTGTAGTTTGTGTCTCTGCCCCTCCCACAATGAGGAGATTTCCTGCAGTAGTTTGTGTCTCTGCCCCTCCCACAATGAGGAGATTTCTCTGCAGTAGTTTGTGTCTCTGCCCCTCCCACAATGGGGAGATTTCCCTGCAGTAGTTTGTGTCTATGCCCCTCCCACAATGAGGAGATTTCCTGCAGTAGTTTGTGTCTCTGCCCCTCCCACAATGGGGAGATTTCCTGCTGTAGTTTGTGTCTCTGCCCCTCCCACAATGGGGAGATTTCCTGCAGTAGTTTGTGTCTCTGCCCCTCCCACAATGGGGGCATTTCCTGCAGTAGTTTGTGTCTCTGCCCCTCCCACAATGGTGAGATTTCCTGCTGTAGTTTGTGTCTCTGCCCCTCCCACAATGAGATTTCCTGCAGTAGTTTGTGTCTCTGCCCCTCCCACAATGGGGAGATTTCCTGCTGTAGTTTGTGTCTCTGCCCCTCCCACAATGGGGAGATTTCCTGCTGTAGTTTGTGTCTCTGCCCCTCCCACAATGAGGAGATTTCCTGCAGTAGTTTGTGTCTCTGCCCCTCCCACAATGGTGAGATTTCCTGCAGTAGTTTGTGTCTCTGCCCCTCCCAACATGAGGAGATTTCCTGCAGTAGTTTGTGTCTCTGCCCCTCCCACAATGAGGAGATTTCTCTGCAGTAGTTTGTGTCTCTGCCCCGCCCACAATGGTGAGATTTCCTGCTGTAGTTTGTGTCTATGCCCCTCCCACAATGGGGAGATTTTCCTGCAGTAGTTTGTGTCTCTGCCCCTCCCACAATGAGATTTCCTGCAGTAGTTTGTGTCTCTGCCCCTCCCACAATGGTGAGATTTCCCTGCTGTAGTTTGTGTCTCTGCCCCTCCCACAATGAGGAGATTTCTCTGCAGTAGTTTGTGTCTCTGCCCCTCCCACAATGGGGAGATTTCCTGCAGTAGTTTGTGTCTCTGCCCCTCCCACAATGAGGAGATTTCCTGCTGTAGTTTGTGTCTCTGCCCCTCCCACAATGGGGAAATTTCCTGCAGTAGTTTGTGTCTCTGCCCATCCCACAATGGGGAGATTTCCTGCAGTAGTTTGTGTCTCTGCCTCTCCCACAATGGTGAGATTTCCTGCTGTAGTTTGTGTCTCTGCCCCTCCCACAATGAGGAGATTTCTCTGCAGTAGTTTGTGTCTCTGCCCCTCCCACAATGAGGAGATTTCCTGCAGTAGTTTGTGTCTCTGCCCCTCCCACAATGAGGAGATTTCTCTGCAGTAGTTTGTGTCTCTGCCCCTCCCACAATGGTGAGATTTCCTGCAGTAGTTTGTGTCTCTGCCCCTCCCACAATGGTGAGATTTCCTGCTGTCTGCTGTAATTTGTGTCTCTGCCCCTCCCACAATGTGGAGATTTCTCTGCAGTAGTTTGTCTCTGCCCCTCCCACAATGAGGAGATTTCCTGCAGTAGTTTGTGTCTCTGCCCCTCCCACAATGGTGAGATTTCCCTGCTGTAGTTTGTGTCTCTGCCCCTCCCACAATGAGGAGATTTCTCTGCAGTAGTTTGTGTCTCTGCCCCTCCCCACAATGGTGAGATTTCCTGCTGTAGTTTGTGTCTCTGCCCCTCCCACAATGAGGAGATTTCTCTGCAGTAGTTTGTGTCTCTGCCCCTCCCACAATGGTGAGATTTCCTGCTGTAGTTTGTGTCTCTGCCCCTCCCACAATGAGGAGATTTCTCTGCAGTACTTTGTGTCTCTGCCCCTCCCACAATGAGGAGGTTTCCTGCTATAGTTTGTGTCTCTGCCCCTCCCACAATGGGGAAATTTCCTGCAGTAGTTTGTGTCTCTGCCCCTCCCACAATGGTGAGATTTCCTGCTGTAGTTTGTGTCTCTGCCCCTCCCACAATGGGGAGATTTCCTGCAGTAGTTTGTGTCTCTGCCCCGCCCACAATGGGGAGATTTCCTACAGTAGTTTGTGTCTGCCTCTTCCCACAATGAGGAGATTTCTCTGCAGTAGTTTGTGTCTCTGCCCCTCCCACAATGAGGACATTTCTCTGCAGTAGTTTGTGTCTCTGCCCCTCCCACAATGAGGACATTTCTCTGCAGTAGTTTGTGTCTCTGCCCCTCCCACAATGGGGAGATTTCCTGCAGTAGTTTGTGTCTCTGCCCCTCCCACAATGAGGAGATTTCTCTGCAGTAGTTTGTGTCTCTGCCCCTCCCACAATGAGGAGATTTCCTGCAGTAGTTTGTGTCTCTGCCCCTCCCACAATGGGGAGATTTCCTGCTGTAGTTTGTGTCTCTGCCCCTCCCACAATGGGGAGATTTCCTGCAGTAGTTTGTGTCTCTGCCCCTCCCACAATGGGGGCATTTCCTGCTGTAGTTTGTGTCTCTGCCCCTCCCACAATGAGGAGATTTCCTGCAGTAGTTTGTGTCTCTGCCCCTCCCACAATGAGGAGATTTCTCTGCAGTAGTTTGTGTCTATGCCCCTCCCACAATGAGGAGATTTCCTGCAGTAGTTTGTGTCTCTGCCCCTCCCACAATGGGGAGATTTCCTGCAGTAGTTTGTGTCTCTGCCCCTCCCACAATGGGGAGATTTCCTGCTGTAGTTTGTGTCTCTGCCCCTCCCACAATGGGGAGATTTCCTGCAGTAGTTTGTGTCTCTGCCCCTCCCACAATGGGGGCATTTCCTGCTGTAGTTTGTGTCTCTGCCCCTCCCACAATGAGGAGATTTCCTGCAGTAGTTTGTGTCTCTGCCCCTCCCACAATGGGGAGATTTCCCTGCAGTAGTTTGTGTCTATGCCCCTCCCACAATGAGGAGATTTCCTGCAGTAGTTTGTGTCTCTGCCCCTCCCACAATGGGGAGATTTCCTGCTGTAGTTTGTGTCTCTGCCCCTCCCACAATGGGGAGATTTCCTGCAGTAGTTTGTGTCTCTGCCCCTCCCACAATGGGGGCATTTCCTGCAGTAGTTTGTGTCTCTGCCCCTCCCACAATGGTGAGATTTCCTGCTGTAGTTTGTGTCTCTGCCCCTCCCACAATGAGATTTCCTGCAGTAGTTTGTGTCTCTGCCCCTCCCACAATGGGGAGATTTCCTGCTGTAGTTTGTGTCTCTGCCCCTCCCACAATGGGGAGATTTCCTGCTGTAGTTTGTGTCTCTGCCCCTCCCACAATGAGGAGATTTCCTGCAGTAGTTTGTGTCTCTGCCCCTCCCACAATGGTGAGATTTCCTGCAGTAGTTTGTGTCTCTGCCCCTCCCAACATGAGGAGATTTCCTGCAGTAGTTTGTGTCTCTGCCCCTCCCACAATGAGGAGATTTCTCTGCAGTAGTTTGTGTCTCTGCCCCTCCCACAATGGGGAGATTTCCTGCAGTAGTTTGTGTCTCTGCCCCTCCCACAATGAGGAGATTTCCTGCTGTAGTTTGTGTCTCTGCCCCTCCCACAATGGGGAAATTTCCTGCAGTAGTTTGTGTCTCTGCCCATCCCACAATGGGGAGATTTCCTGCAGTAGTTTGTGTCTCTGCCCCTCCCACAATGGTGAGATTTCCTGCTGTAGTTTGTGTCTCTGCCCCTCCCACAATGAGGAGATTTCTCTGCAGTAGTTTGTGTCTCTGCCCCTCCCACAATGAGGAGATTTCCTGCAGTAGTTTGTGTCTCTGCCCCTCCCACAATGAGGAGATTTCTCTGCAGTAGTTTGTGTCTCTGCCCCTCCCACAATGGTGAGATTTCCTGCAGTAGTTTGTGTCTCTGCCCCTCCCACAATGGTGAGATTTCCTGCTGTCTGCTGTAATTTGTGTCTCTGCCCCTCCCACAATGTGGAGATTTCTCTGCAGTAGTTTGTCTCTGCCCCTCCCACAATGAGGAGATTTCCTGCAGTAGTTTGTGTCTCTGCCCCTCCCACAATGAGGAGATTTCCTGCTGTCTGCTGTAATTTGTGTCTCTGCCCCTCCCACAATGTGGAGATTTCTCTGCAGTAGTTTGTCTCTGCCCCTCCCACAATGAGGAGATTTCCTGCAGTAGTTTGTGTCTCTGCCCCTCCCACAATGAGGAGATTTCTCTGCAGTAGTTTGTGTCTCTGCCCCTCCCACAATGAGGAGATTTCCTGCAGTAGTTTGTGTCTCTGCCCCTCCCACAATGGGGAGATTTCCTGCTGTAGTTTGTGTCTCTGCCCCTCCCACAATGGGGAGATTTCCTGCAGTAGTTTGTGTCTCTGCCCCTCCCACAATGGGGGCATTTCCTGCAGTAGTTTGTGTCTCTGCCCCTCCCACAATGGTGAGATTTCCTGCTGTAGTTTGTGTCTCTGCCCCTCCCACAATGAGATTTCCTGCAGTAGTTTGTGTCTCTGCCCCTCCCACAATGGGGAGATTTCCTGCTGTAGTTTGTGTCTCTGCCCCTCCCACAATGGGGAGATTTCCTGCTGTAGTTTGTGTCTCTGCCCCTCCCACAATGAGGAGATTTCCTGCAGTAGTTTGTGTCTCTGCCCCTCCCACAATGGTGAGATTTCCTGCAGTAGTTTGTGTCTCTGCCCCTCCCAACATGAGGAGATTTCCTGCAGTAGTTTGTGTCTCTGCCCCTCCCACAATGAGGAGATTTCTCTGCAGTAGTTTGTGTCTCTGCCCCTCCCACAATGGGGAGATTTCCTGCAGTAGTTTGTGTCTCTGCCCCTCCCACAATGAGGAGATTTCCTGCTGTAGTTTGTGTCTCTGCCCCTCCCACAATGGGGAAATTTCCTGCAGTAGTTTGTGTCTCTGCCCATCCCACAATGGGGAGATTTCCTGCAGTAGTTTGTGTCTCTGCCCCTCCCACAATGGTGAGATTTCCTGCTGTAGTTTGTGTCTCTGCCCCTCCCACAATGAGGAGATTTCTCTGCAGTAGTTTGTGTCTCTGCCCCTCCCACAATGAGGAGATTTCCTGCAGTAGTTTGTGTCTCTGCCCCTCCCACAATGAGGAGATTTCTCTGCAGTAGTTTGTGTCTCTGCCCCTCCCACAATGGTGAGATTTCCTGCAGTAGTTTGTGTCTCTGCCCCTCCCACAATGGTGAGATTTCCTGCTGTCTGCTGTAATTTGTGTCTCTGCCCCTCCCACAATGTGGAGATTTCTCTGCAGTAGTTTGTCTCTGCCCCTCCCACAATGAGGAGATTTCCTGCAGTAGTTTGTGTCTCTGCCCCTCCCACAATGAGGAGATTTCCTGCTGTCTGCTGTAATTTGTGTCTCTGCCCCTCCCACAATGTGGAGATTTCTCTGCAGTAGTTTGTCTCTGCCCCTCCCACAATGAGGAGATTTCCTGCAGTAGTTTGTGTCTCTGCCCCTCCCACAATGAGGAGATTTCTCTGCAGTAGTTTGTGTCTCTGCCCCTCCCACAATGAGGAGATTTCCTGCAGTAGTTTGTGTCTCTGCCCCTCCCACAATGGGGAGATTTCCTGCTGTAGTTTGTGTCTCTGCCCCTCCCACAATGGGGAGATTTCCTGCAGTAGTTTGTGTCTCTGCCCCTCCCACAATGGGGGCATTTCCTGCAGTAGTTTGTGTCTCTGCCCCTCCCACAATGGTGAGATTTCCCTGCTGTAGTTTGTGTCTCTGCCCCTCCCACAATAAGGAGATTTCTCTGCAGTAGTTTGTGTCTCTGCCCCCCCCACAATGGTGAGATTTCCTGCAGAAGTTTGTGTCTCTGCCCCTCCCACAATGAGGAGATTTCTCTGCAGTAGTTTGTGTCTCTGCCCCTCCCACAATGGGGAGATTTCCTGCAGTAGTTTGTGTCTCTGCCCCTCCCACAATGAGGAGATTTCTCTGCTGTAGTTTGTGTCTCTGCCCCTCCCACAATGGGGAGATTTCCTGCTGTAGTTTGTGTCTCTGCCCCTCCCACAATGAGGAGATTTCTCTGCAGTAGTTTGTGTCTCTGCCCCTCCCACAATAGTGAGATTTCCTGCTGTAGTTTGTGTCTCTGCCCCTTCCACAATGAGGAGATTTCCTGCAGTAGTTTGTGTCTCTGCCCCTCCCACAATGGTGAGATTTCCTGCTGTAGTTTGTGTCTCTGCCCCTCCCACAATGAGGAGATTTCCTGCAGTAGTTTGTGTCTCTGCCCCTCCCACAATGGTGAGATTTTCCTGCTGTAGTTTGTATCTCTGCCCCTCCCACAATGAGGAGATTTCCTGCTGTAGTTTGTGTCTCTGCCCCTCCCACAATGAGGAGATTTCCTGCAGTAGTTTGTGTCTCTGCCCCTCCCACAATGGGGAAATTTCCTGCAGTAGTTTGTGTCTCTGCCCCTCCCACAATGGTGAGATTTCCTGCTGTAGTTTGTGTCTCTGCCCCTCCCACAATGAGGAGATTTCTCTGCAGTAGTTTGTGTCTCTGCCCCTCCCACAATGAGGAGATTTCCTGCAGTAGTTTGTGTCTCTGCCCCTCCCACAATGAGGAGATTTCTCTGCAGTAGTTTGTGTCTCTGCCCCTCCCACAATGGGGATATTTCCTGCTGTAGTTTGTGTCTCTGCCCCTCCCACAATGGGGAGATTTCCTGCAGTAGTTTGTGTCTCTGCCCCTCCCACAATGGGGGCATTTCCTGCAGTAGTTTGTGTCTCTGCCCCTCCCACAATAGTGAGATTTCCTGCTGTAGTTTGTGTCTCTGCCCCTCCCACAATGAGGAGATTTCCTGCAGTAGTTTGTGTCTCTGCCCCTCCCACAATGAGGAGATTTCTCTGCAGTAGTTTGTGTCTCTGCCCCTCCCACAATGGTGAGATTTCCTGCTGTAGTTTGTGTCTATGCCCCTCCCACAATGGGGAGATTTTCCTGCAGTAGTTTGTGTCTCTGCCCCTTCCACAATGGGGAGATTTCCTGCAGTAGTTTGTGTCTCTGCCCCTCCCACAATGGTGAGATTTCCTGCTGTAGTTTGTGTCTCTGCCCCTCCCACAATGAGGAGATTTCTCTGCAGTACTTTGTGTCTCTGCCCCTCCCACAATGAGGAGATTTCTCTGCAGTACTTTGTGTCTCTGCCCCTCCCACAATGGGGAGATTTCCCTATGGTAGTTTGTGTCTCTGCCCCTCCCACAATGAGGAGATTTCCTGCAGTAGTTTGTGTCTCTGCCCCTCCCACAATGGTGAGATTTCCCTGCTGTAGTTTGTGTCTCTGCCCCTCCCACAATGAGGAGATTTCTCTGCAGTAGTTTGTGTCTCTGCCCCTCCCACAATGGTGAGATTTCCTGCAGTAGTTTGTGTCTCTGCCCCTCCCACAATGAGGAGATTTCCTGCAGTAGTTTGTGTCTCTGCCCCTCCCACAATGAGGAGATTTCCTGCTATAGTTTGTGTCTCTGCCCCTCCCACAATGGTGATATTTCCCTGCTGTAGTTTGTGTCTCTGCCCCTCCCACAATGAGGAGATTTCTCTGCAGTAGTTTGTGTCTCTGCCCCTCCCCACAATGGTGAGATTTCCTGCTGTAGTTTGTGTCTCTGCCCCTCCCACAATGGTGAGATTTCCTGCTGTAGTTTGTGTCTCTGCCCCTCCCACAATGAGGAGATTTCTCTGCAGTACTTTGTGTCTCTGCCCCTCCCACAATGAGGAGATTTCCTGCTATAGTTTGTGTCTCTGCCCCTCCCACAATGGGGAAATTTCCTGCAGTAGTTTGTGTCTCTGCCCCTCCCACAATGGGGAGATTTCCTGCTGTAGTTTGTGTCTCTGCCCCTCCCACAATGGGGAGATTTCCTGCAGTAGTTTGTGTCTCTGCCCCGCCCACAATGGGGAGATTTCCTACAGTAGTTTGTGTCTCTGCCCCTCCCACAATGAGGAGATTTCCTGCAGTAGTTTGTGTCTCTGCCTCTCCCACAATGAGGACATTTCTCTGCAGTAGTTTGTGTCTCTGCCCCTCCCACAATGGGGAGATTTCCTGCAGTAGTTTGTGTCTCTGCCCCTCCCACAATGGGGAGATTTCCTGCAGTAGTTTGTGTCTCTGCCCCTCCCACAATGAGGAGATTTCTCTGCAGTAGTTTGTGTCTCTGCCCCTCCCACAATGAGGAGATTTCCTGCTGTAGTTTGTGTCTCTGCCCCTCCCACAATGGAGAGACTTCCTGCTGTAGTTTGTGTCTCTGCCCCTCCCACAATGGAGAGATTTCCTGCTGTAGTTTGTGTCTCTGCTCCTCCCACAATAAGGAGATTTCCTGCAGTAGTTTGTGTCTCTGCCCCTCCCACAATGGGGAGATTTTCCTGCAGTAGTTTTTGTCTCTGCCCCTCCCACAATGAGGAGATTTCCTGCAGTAGTTTGTGTCTCTGCCCCTCCCACAATGGGGGGATTTCCTGCAGTAGTTTGTTTCTCTGCCCCTCCCACAATGGGGAGATTTCCTGCAGTAGTTTGTGTCTCTGCCCCTCCCACAATGAGGAGATTTCCTGCAGTAGTTTGTGTCTCTGCTCCTCCCACAATGAGGAGATTTCCTGCAGCAGTTTGTTTCTCTGCCCCTCCCACAATGGTGAGATTTCCTGCTGTAGTTTGTGTCTATGCCCCTCCCACAATGGGGAGATTTTTCTGCTGTAGTTTGTGTCTCTGCCCCTCCCACAATGGGGAGATTTCCTGCTGTAGTTTGTGTCTCTGCCCCTCCCACAATGAGGAGATTTCTCTGCAGTAGTTTGTGTCTCTGCCCCTCCCACAATAGTGAGATTTCCTGCTGTAGTTTGTGTCTCTGCCCCTTCCACAATGAGGAGATTTCCTGCAGTAGTTTGTGTCTCTGCCCCTCCCACAATGGTGAGATTTCCTGCTGTAGTTTGTGTCTCTGCCCCTCCCACAATGAGGAGATTTCCTGCAGTAGTTTGTGTCTCTGCCCCTCCCACAATGGTGAGATTTCTCTGCAGTAGTTTGTATCTCTGCCCCTCCCACAATGAGGAGATTTCCTGCTGTAGTTTGTGTCTCTGCCCCTCCCACAATGAGGAGATTTCCTGCAGTAGTTTGTGTCTCTGCCCCTCCCACAATGGGGAAATTTCCTGCAGTAGTTTGTGTCTCTGCCCCTCCCACAATGGTGAGATTTCCTGCTGTAGTTTGTGTCTCTGCCCCTCCCACAATGAGGAGATTTCTCTGCAGTAGTTTGTGTCTCTGCCCCTCCCACAATGAGGAGATTTCCTGCAGTAGTTTGTGTCTCTGCCCCTCCCACAATGAGGAGATTTCTCTGCAGTAGTTTGTGTCTCTGCCCCTCCCACAATGGGGATATTTCCTGCTGTAGTTTGTGTCTCTGCCCCTCCCACAATGGGGAGATTTCCTGCAGTAGTTTGTGTCTCTGCCCCTCCCACAATGGGGGCATTTCCTGCAGTAGTTTGTGTCTCTGCCCCTCCCACAATAGTGAGATTTCCTGCTGTAGTTTGTGTCTCTGCCCCTCCCACAATGAGGAGATTTCCTGCAGTAGTTTGTGTCTCTGCCCCTCCCACAATGAGGAGATTTCTCTGCAGTAGTTTGTGTCTCTGCCCCTCCCACAATGGTGAGATTTCCTGCTGTAGTTTGTGTCTATGCCCCTCCCACAATGGGGAGATTTTCCTGCAGTAGTTTGTGTCTCTGCCCCTTCCACAATGGGGAGATTTCCTGCAGTAGTTTGTGTCTCTGCCCCTCCCACAATGGGGGCATTTCCTGCAGTAGTTTGTGTCTCTGCCCCTCCCACAATAGTGAGATTTCCTGCTGTAGTTTGTGTCTCTGCCCCTCCCACAATGAGGAGATTTCCTGCAGTAGTTTGTGTCTCTGCCCCTCCCACAATGAGGAGATTTCTCTGCAGTAGTTTGTGTCTCTGCCCCTCCCACAATGGTGAGATTTCCTGCTGTAGTTTGTGTCTATGCCCCTCCCACAATGGGGAGATTTTCCTGCAGTAGTTTGTGTCTCTGCCCCTTCCACAATGGGGAGATTTCCTGCAGTAGTTTGTGTCTCTGCCCCTTCCACAATGGTGAGATTTCCTGCTGTAGTTTGTGTCTCTGCCCCTCCCACAATGAGGAGATTTCTCTGCAGTACTTTGTGTCTCTGCCCCTCCCACAATGAGGAGATTTCTCTGCAGTACTTTGTGTCTCTGCCCCTCCCACAATGAGGAGATTTCCCTATGGTAGTTTGTGTCTCTGCCCCTCCCACAATGAGGAGATTTCCTGCAGTAGTTTGTGTCTCTGCCCCTCCCACAATGGTGAGATTTCCCTGCTGTAGTTTGTCTCTGCCCCTCCCACAATGAGGAGATTTCTCTGCAGTAGTTTGTGTCTCTGCCCCTCCCACAATGGTGAGATTTCCTGCAGTAGTTTGTGTCTCTGCCCCTCCCACAATGAGGAGATTTCCTGCTATAGTTTGTGTCTCTGCCCCTCCCACAATGGTGATATTTCCCTGCTGTAGTTTGTGTCTCTGCCCCTCCCACAATGAGGAGATTTCTCTGCAGTAGTTTGTGTCTCTGCCCCTCCCCACAATGGTGAGATTTCCTGCTGTAGTTTGTGTCTCTGCCCCTCCCACAATGGTGAGATTTCCTGCTGTAGTTTGTGTCTCTGCCCCTCCCACAATGAGGAGATTTCTCTGCAGTACTTTGTGTCTCTGCCCCTCCCACAATGAGGAGATTTCCTGCTATAGTTTGTGTCTCTGCCCCTCCCACAATGGGGAAATTTCCTGCAGTAGTTTGTGTCTCTGCCCCTCCCACAATGGTGAGATTTCCTGCTGTAGTTTGTGTCTCTGCCCCTCCCACAATGGGGAGATTTCCTGCAGTAGTTTGTGTCTCTGCCCCGCCCACAATGGGGAGATTTCCTACAGTAGTTTGTGTCTCTGCCCCTCCCACAATGAGGAGATTTCCCTATGGTAGTTTGTGTCTCTGCCCCTCCCACAATGGGGAGATTTCCTGCAGTAGTTTGTGTCTCTGCCCCTCCCACAATGAGGAGATTTCTCCGCAGTAGTTTGTGTCTCTGCCCCTCCCACAATGAGGAGATTTCCTGCTGTAGTTTGTGTCTCTGCCCCTCCCACAATGGAGAGATTTCCTGCTGTAGTTTGTGTCTCTGCCCCTCCCACAATGGAGAGATTTCCTGCTGTAGTTTGTGTCTCTGCTCCTCCCACAATAAGGAGATTTCCTGCAGTAGTTTGTGTCTCTGCCCCTCCCACAATGGGGAGATTTTCCTGCAGTAGTTTTTGTCTCTGCCCCTCCCACAATGAGGAGATTTCCTGCAGTAGTTTGTGTCTCTGCCCCTCCCACAATGGGGGGATTTCCTGCAGTAGTTTGTTTCTCTGCCCCTCCCACAATGGGGAGATTTCCTGCAGTAGTTTGTGTCTCTGCCCCTCCCACAATGAGGAGATTTCCTGCAGTAGTTTGTGTCTCTGCTCCTCCCACAATGAGGAGATTTCCTGCAGTAGTTTGTTTCTCTGCCCCTCCCACAATGGTGAGATTTCCTGCTGTAGTTTGTGTCTATGCCCCTCCCACAATGGGGAGATTTTCCTGCAGTAGTTTGTGTCTCTGCCCCTCCCACAATGAGGAGATTTCCTGCAGTAGTTTGTGTCTCTGCCCCTCCCACAATGAGGAGATTTCTCTGCAGTACTTTGTGTCTCTGCCCCTCCCACAATGAGGAGATTTCCCTGGTGTAGTTTGTGTCTCTGCCCCTCCCACAATGGTGAGATTTCCTGCTGTAGTTTGTGTCTCTGCCCCTCCCACAATGAGGAGATTTCCTGCAGTAGTTTGTGTCTCTGCCCCTCCCACAATGCTGAGATTTCCTGCTGTAGTTTGTGTCTCTGCCCCTCCCACAATGAGGAGATTTCCTGCAGTAGTTTGTGTCTCTGCCCCTCCCACAATGGTGAGATTTACCTGCTGTAGTTTGTGTCTCTGCCCCTCCCACAATGAGGAGATTTCTCTTCAGTAGTTTGTGTCTCTGCCCCTCCCATAATGGTGAGATTTCCTGCTGTAGTTTGTGTCTCTGCCCCTCCCACAATGAGGAGATTTCCTGCAGTAGTTTGTGTCTCTGCCCCTCCCACAATGAGGAGATTTCCTGCTATAGTTTGTGTCTCTGCCCCTCCCACAATGGGGAAATTTCCTGCAGTAGTTTGTGTCTCTGCCCCTCCCACAATGGTGAGATTTCCTGCTGTAGTTTGTGTCTCTGCCCCTCCCACAATGGGGAGATTTCCTGCAGTAGTTTGTGTCTCTGCCCCTCCCACAATGAGGAGATTTCCTGCAGTAGTTTATGTCTCTGCCCCTCCCACAATGAGGAGATTTCCTGCAGTAGTTTGTGTCTCTGCCCCTCCCACAATGGTGAGATTTACCTGCTGTAGTTTGTGTCTCTGCCCCTCCCACAATGAGGAGATTTCCTGCAGTAGTTTGTGTCTGCCCCTCCCACAATGAGGAGATTTCCTGCAGTAGTTTGTGTCTCTGCCCCTCCCATAATAGTGAGATTTCCTGCTGTAGTTTGTGTCTCTGCCCCCCCCACAATGAGATTTCCTGCAGTAGTTTGTGTCTCTGCCCCTCCCACAATGGGGAATTTCCTGCTGTAGTTTGTGTCTCTGCCCCTCCCACAATGGGGACATTTCCTGCAGTAGTTTGTGTCTCTGCCCCTCCCACAATGGTGAGATTTCCTGCTGTAGTTTGTGTCTCTGCCCCTCCCACAATGGGGAGATTTCCTGCAGTAGTTTGTGTCTCTGCCCCTCCCACAATGAGGAGATTTCTCTGCAGTAGTTTGTGTCTCTGCCCCTCCCACAATGAGGAGATTTCCTGCAGTAGTTTGTGTCTCTGCCCCTCCCACAATGAGGAGATTTCTCTGCAGTAGTTTGTGTCTCTGCCCCTCCCACAATAAGGAGATTTCCTGCAGTAGTTTGTGTCTCTGCCCCTCCCACAATGGTGAGATTTCCCTGCAGTAGTTTGTGTCTCTGCCCCTCCCACAATGAGGAGATTTCTCTGCAGTAGTTTGTGTCTCTGCCCCTCCCACAATGGTGAGATTTCCTGCTGTAGTTTGTGTCTCTGCCCCTCCCACAATGAGGAGATTTCTCTGCAGTAGTTTGTGTCTCTGCCCCTCCCACAATGGGGAAATTTCCTGCAGTAGTTTGTGTCTCTGCCCCTCCCACAATGGTGAGATTTCCTGCTGTAGTTTGTGTCTCTGCCCCTCCCACAATGGGGAGATTTCCTGCAGTAGTTTGTGTCTCTGCCCCGCCCACAATGGGGAGATTTCCTGCAGTAGTTTGTGTCTCTGCCCCTCCCACAATGTGGAGATTTCCTGCTATAGTTTGTGTCTCTGCCCCTCCCACAATGGGGAAATTTCCTGCAGTAGTTTGTGTCTCTGCCCCTCCCACAATGAGGAGATTTCCTGCAGTAGTTTGTGTCTCTGCCCCTCCCACAATGAGGAGATTTCTCTGCAGTAGTTTGTGTCTTTGCCCCTCCCACAATAAGGAGATTTCCTGCAGTAGTTTGTGTCTCTGCCCCTCCCACAATGGTGAGATTTCCCTGCTGTAGTTTGTGTCTCTGCCCCTCCCACAATGAGGAGATTTCTCTGCAGTAGTTTGTGTCTCTGCCCCTCCCCACAATGGTGAGATTTCCTGCTGTAGTTTGTGTCTCTGCCCCTCCCACAATGAGGAGATTTCTCTGCAGTAGTTTGTGTCTGTGCCCCTCCCACAATGGTGAGATTTCCTGCTGTAGTTTGTGTCTCTGCCCCTCCCACAATGAGGAGATTTCTCTGCAGTACTTTGTGTCTTTGCCCCTCCCACAATGAGGAGATTTCCTGCTATAGTTTGTGTCTCTGCCCCTCCCACAATGGGGAAATTTCCTGCAGTAGTTTGTGTCTCTGCCCCTCCCACAATGGTGAGATTTCCTGCTGTAGTTTGTGTCTCTGCCCCTCCCACAATGGGGAGATTTCCTGCAGTAGTTTGTGTCTCTGCCCCGCCCACAATGGGGAGATTTCCTACAGTAGTTTGTGTCTGCCTCTTCCCACAATGAGGAGATTTCTCTGCAGTAGTTTGTGTCTCTGCCCCTCCCACAATGAGGACATTTCTCTGCAGTAGTTTGTGTCTCTGCCCCTCCCACAATGAGGACATTTCTCTGCAGTAGTTTGTGTCTCTGCCCCTCCCACAATGGGGAGATTTCCTGCAGTAGTTTGTGTCTCTGCCCCTCCCACAATGAGGAGATTTCTCTGCAGTAGTTTGTGTCTCTGCCCCTCCCACAATGAGGAGATTTCCTGCAGTAGTTTGTGTCTCTGCCCCTCCCACAATGGGGAGATTTCCTGCTGTAGTTTGTGTCTCTGCCCCTCCCACAATGGGGAGATTTCCTGCAGTAGTTTGTGTCTCTGCCCCTCCCACAATGGGGGCATTTCCTGCTGTAGTTTGTGTCTCTGCCCCTCCCACAATGAGGAGATTTCCTGCAGTAGTTTGTGTCTCTGCCCCTCCCACAATGAGGAGATTTCTCTGCAGTAGTTTGTGTCTCTGCCCCTCCCACAATGGGGAGATTTCCCTGCAGTAGTTTGTGTCTATGCCCCTCCCACAATGAGGAGATTTCCTGCAGTAGTTTGTGTCTCTGCCCCTCCCACAATGGGGAGATTTCCTGCTGTAGTTTGTGTCTCTGCCCCTCCCACAATGGGGAGATTTCCTGCAGTAGTTTGTGTCTCTGCCCCTCCCACAATGGGGGCATTTCCTGCAGTAGTTTGTGTCTCTGCCCCTCCCACAATGGTGAGATTTCCTGCTGTAGTTTGTGTCTCTGCCCCTCCCACAATGAGATTTCCTGCAGTAGTTTGTGTCTCTGCCCCTCCCACAATGGGGAGATTTCCTGCTGTAGTTTGTGTCCCCTCCCACAATGGGGAGATTTCCTGCTGTAGTTTGTGTCTCTGCCCCTCCCACAATGAGGAGATTTCCTGCAGTAGTTTGTGTCTCTGCCCCTCCCACAATGGTGAGATTTCCTGCAGTAGTTTGTGTCTCTGCCCCTCCCAACATGAGGAGATTTCCTGCAGTAGTTTGTGTCTCTGCCCCTCCCACAATGAGGAGATTTCTCTGCAGTAGTTTGTGTCTCTGCCCCGCCCACAATGGTGAGATTTCCTGCTGTAGTTTGTGTCTATGCCCCTCCCACAATGGGGAGATTTTCCTGCAGTAGTTTGTGTCTCTGCCCCTCCCACAATGAGATTTCCTGCAGTAGTTTGTGTCTCTGCCCCTCCCACAATGGTGAGATTTCCCTGCTGTAGTTTGTGTCTCTGCCCCTCCCACAATGAGGAGATTTCTCTGCAGTAGTTTGTGTCTCTGCCCCTCCCACAATGGGGAGATTTCCTGCAGTAGTTTGTGTCTCTGCCCCTCCCACAATGAGGAGATTTCCTGCTGTAGTTTGTGTCTCTGCCCCTCCCACAATGGGGAAATTTCCTGCAGTAGTTTGTGTCTCTGCCCATCCCACAATGGGGAGATTTCCTGCAGTAGTTTGTGTCTCTGCCCCTCCCACAATGGTGAGATTTCCTGCTGTAGTTTGTGTCTCTGCCCCTCCCACAATGAGGAGATTTCTCTGCAGTAGTTTGTGTCTCTGCCCCTCCCACAATGAGGAGATTTCCTGCAGTAGTTTGTGTCTCTGCCCCTCCCACAATGAGGAGATTTCCTGCTATAGTTTGTGTCTCTGCCCCTCCCACAATGGGGAATTTCCTGCTGTAGTTTGTGTCTCTGCCCCTCCCACAATGGGGAAATTTCCTGCAGTAGTTTGTGTCTCTGCCCCTCCCACAATGGTGAGATTTCCTGCTGTAGTTTGTGTCTCTGCCCCTCCCACAATGGGGAGATTTCCTGCAGTAGTTTGTGTCTCTGCCCCTCCCACAATGAGGAGATTTCTCTGCAGTAGTTTGTGTCTCTGCCCCTCCCACAATGAGATTTCCTGCAGTAGTTTGTGTCTCTGCCCCTCCCACAATGAGGAGATTTCTCTGCAGTAGTTTGTGTCTCTGCCCCTCCCACAATAAGGAGATTTCCTGCAGTAGTTTGTGTCTCTGCCCCTCCCACAATGGTGAGATTTCCCTGCAGTAGTTTGTGTCTCTGCCCCTCCCACAATGAGGAGATTTCTCTGCAGTAGTTTGTGTCTCTGCCCCTCCCACAATGGTGAGATTTCCTGCTGTAGTTTGTGTCTCTGCCCCTCCCACAATGAGGAGATTTCTCTGCAGTAGTTTGTGTCTCTGCCCCTCCCACAATGGGGAAATTTCCTGCAGTAGTTTGTGTCTCTGCCCCTCCCACAATGGTGAGATTTCCTGCTGTAGTTTGTGTCTCTGCCCCTCCCACAATGGGGAGATTTCCTGCAGTAGTTTGTGTCTCTGCCCCGCCCACAATGGGGAGATTTCCTGCAGTAGTTTGTGTCTCTGCCCCTCCCACAATGTGGAGATTTCCTGCTATAGTTTGTGTCTCTGCCCCTCCCACAATGGGGAAATTTCCTGCAGTAGTTTGTGTCTCTGCCCCTCCCACAATGAGGAGATTTCCTGCAGTAGTTTGTGTCTCTGCCCCTCCCACAATGAGGAGATTTCTCTGCAGTAGTTTGTGTCTTTGCCCCTCCCACAATAAGGAGATTTCCTGCAGTAGTTTGTGTCTCTGCCCCTCCCACAATGGTGAGATTTCCCTGCTGTAGTTTGTGTCTCTGCCCCTCCCACAATGAGGAGATTTCTCTGCAGTAGTTTGTGTCTCTGCCCCTCCCCACAATGGTGAGATTTCCTGCTGTAGTTTGTGTCTCTGCCCCTCCCACAATGAGGAGATTTCTCTGCAGTAGTTTGTGTCTCTGCCCCTCCCACAATGGTGAGATTTCCTGCTGTAGTTTGTGTCTCTGCCCCTCCCACAATGAGGAGATTTCTCTGCAGTACTTTGTGTCTCTGCCCCTCCCACAATGAGATTTCCTGCTATAGTTTGTGTCTCTGCCCCTCCCACAATGGGGAAATTTCCTGCAGTAGTTTGTGTCTCTGCCCCTCCCACAATGGTGAGATTTCCTGCTGTAGTTTGTGTCTCTGCCCCTCCCACAATGGGGAGATTTCCTGCAGTAGTTTGTGTCTCTGCCCCGCCCACAATGGGGAGATTTCCTACAGTAGTTTGTGTCTGCCTCTTCCCACAATGAGGAGATTTCTCTGCAGTAGTTTGTGTCTCTGCCCCTCCCACAATGAGGACATTTCTCTGCAGTAGTTTGTGTCTCTGCCCCTCCCACAATGAGGACATTTCTCTGCAGTAGTTTGTGTCTCTGCCCCTCCCACAATGGGGAGATTTCCTGCAGTAGTTTGTGTCTCTGCCCCTCCCACAATGAGGAGATTTCCTGCAGTAGTTTGTGTCTCTGCCCCTCCCACAATGGGGAGATTTCCTGCTGTAGTTTGTGTCTCTGCCCCTCCCACAATGGGGAGATTTCCTGCAGTAGTTTGTGTCTCTGCCCCTCCCACAATGGGGGCATTTCCTGCTGTAGTTTGTGTCTCTGCCCCTCCCACAATGAGGAGATTTCCTGCAGTAGTTTGTGTCTCTGCCCCTCCCACAATGAGGAGATTTCTCTGCAGTAGTTTGTGTCTCTGCCCCTCCCACAATGGGGAGATTTCCCTGCAGTAGTTTGTGTCTATGCCCCTCCCACAATGAGGAGATTTCCTGCAGTAGTTTGTGTCTCTGCCCCTCCCACAATGGGGAGATTTCCTGCTGTAGTTTGTGTCTCTGCCCCTCCCACAATGGGGAGATTTCCTGCAGTAGTTTGTGTCTCTGCCCCTCCCACAATGGGGGCATTTCCTGCAGTAGTTTGTGTCTCTGCCCCTCCCACAATGGTGAGATTTCCTGCTGTAGTTTGTGTCTCTGCCCCTCCCACAATGAGATTTCCTGCAGTAGTTTGTGTCTCTGCCCCTCCCACAATGGGGAGATTTCCTGCTGTAGTTTGTGTCTCTGCCCCTCCCACAATGGGGAGATTTCCTGCTGTAGTTTGTGTCTCTGCCCCTCCCACAATGAGGAGATTTCCTGCAGTAGTTTGTGTCTCTGCCCCTCCCACAATGGTGAGATTTCCTGCAGTAGTTTGTGTCTCTGCCCCTCCCAACATGAGGAGATTTCCTGCAGTAGTTTGTGTCTCTGCCCCTCCCACAATGAGGAGATTTCTCTGCAGTAGTTTGTGTCTCTGCCCCGCCCACAATGGTGAGATTTCCTGCTGTAGTTTGTGTCTATGCCCCTCCCACAATGGGGAGATTTTCCTGCAGTAGTTTGTGTCTCTGCCCCTCCCACAATGAGATTTCCTGCAGTAGTTTGTGTCTCTGCCCCTCCCACAATGGTGAGATTTCCCTGCTGTAGTTTGTGTCTCTGCCCCTCCCACAATGAGGAGATTTCTCTGCAGTAGTTTGTGTCTCTGCCCCTCCCACAATGGGGAGATTTCCTGCAGTAGTTTGTGTCTCTGCCCCTCCCACAATGAGGAGATTTCCTGCTGTAGTTTGTGTCTCTGCCCCTCCCACAATGGGGAAATTTCCTGCAGTAGTTTGTGTCTCTGCCCATCCCACAATGGGGAGATTTCCTGCAGTAGTTTGTGTCTCTGCCCCTCCCACAATGGTGAGATTTCCTGCTGTAGTTTGTGTCTCTGCCCCTCCCACAATGAGGAGATTTCTCTGCAGTAGTTTGTGTCTCTGCCCCTCCCACAATGAGGAGATTTCCTGCAGTAGTTTGTGTCTCTGCCCCTCCCACAATGAGGAGATTTCTCTGCAGTAGTTTGTGTCTCTGCCCCTCCCACAATGGTGAGATTTCCTGCAGTAGTTTGTGTCTCTGCCCCTCCCACAATGGTGAGATTTCCTGCTGTCTGCTGTAATTTGTGTCTCTGCCCCTCCCACAATGTGGAGATTTCTCTGCAGTAGTTTGTCTCTGCCCCTCCCACAATGAGGAGATTTCCTGCAGTAGTTTGTGTCTCTGCCCCTCCCACAATGAGGAGATTTCCTGCTGTCTGCTGTAATTTGTGTCTCTGCCCCTCCCACAATGTGGAGATTTCTCTGCAGTAGTTTGTCTCTGCCCCTCCCACAATGAGGAGATTTCCTGCAGTAGTTTGTGTCTCTGCCCCTCCCACAATGAGGAGATTTCTCTGCAGTAGTTTGTGTCTCTGCCCCTCCCACAATGAGGAGATTTCCTGCAGTAGTTTGTGTCTCTGCCCCTCCCACAATGGTGAGATTTCCTGCTGTAGTTTGTGTCTATGCCCCTCCCACAATGGGGAGATTTTCCTGCAGTAGTTTGTGTCTCTGCCCCTCCCACAATGAGATTTCCTGCAGTGGTTTGTGTCTCTGCCCCTCCCACAATGGGGAGATTTCCTGCAGTAGTTTGTGTCTCTGCCCCTCCCACAATGGGGGGTTTCCTGCAGTAGTTTGTGTCTCAGCCCCTCCCACAATGGGGAGATTTCCTGCTGTAGTTTGTGTCTCTGCCCCTCCCACAATGAGGAGATTTCCTGCAGTAGTTTGTGTCTCTGCCCCTCCCACAATGGGTAGATTTCCCTGCAGTAATTTGTGTCTATGCCCCTCCCACAATGGGGAGATTTCTCTGCAGTAGTTTGTGTCTCTGCCCCTCCCACAATGGGGGGATTTCCTGCAGTAGTTTGTTTCTCTGCCCCTCCCACAATGGGGAGATTTCCTGCAGTAGTTTGTTTCTCTGCCCCTCCCACAATGGGGAGATTTCCTGCAGTAGTTTGTGTCTCTGCCCCTCCCACAATGGGGAGATTTCCTGCAGTAGTTTGTGTCTCTGCCCCTCCCACAATGGTGAGATTTCCTTCTGTAGTTTGTGTCTCTGCCCCTCCCACAATGAGGAGATTTCTCTGCAGTAGTGTTTCTCTGCCCCTCCCACAATGGGGAGATTTCCTGCAGTAGTTTGTGTCTCAGCCCCTCCCACAATGGGGCGGTTCTCATGTCTGTGTGACCCCGGGGTGAGGGTATAAAGTCTGTTGGTGTCTCTTGCAGGGAAATATCTGCGACATAAGAGGAGTGACTTCCAGCTTCCATATGACATCCTGTGGCAGTGGAAACACAACCAGGTAAGTGTCCTCTCCGGGGTACTCACCCGCCTTGGGGTGTGTAGTGTGGGGGATGGAATGATCTGACAGATCTTCTCTTTTCTCTTCTAGTTGTATAAGAAGCCGGATGTTCCCCTTTACAAAAAGATCCGATGCAGTAAGTGACCCGAGCAATGGACAAGGATAAGTGCAGTCCAGCAGTGTCTGTAGCGCCCTCTCTTATTATGGTGGACCCCCCGCAGTGTCTGTAGCACCCTCTCTTATTATGGTGGACCCCCCGCAGTGTCTGTAGCGCCCTCTCTTATTATGGTCGACCCCCGCAGTGTCTGAAGCACCCTCTCTTATTATGGTGGACCCCCCGCAGTGTCTGTAGCGCCCTCTCTTGTTATGGTGGACCCCCGCAGTGTCTGTAGCGCCCTCTCTTATTATGGTGGACCCCCCGCAGTGTCTGTAGCGCCCTCTCTTGTTATGGTGGACACCCTGCAGTGTCTGTAGCACCCTCTCTTGTTATGGTGGACCCCCCGCAGTGTCTGTAGCGCCCTCTCTTGTTATGGTGGACCCCCGCAGTGTCTGTAGCGCCCTCTCTTGTTATGGTGGACCCCCTGCAGTGTCTGTAGCACCCTCTCTTGTTATAGTGGACCCCCTGCAGTTCCTGTAGCGCCCTCTCTTGTTATGGTGGGCCCCTTGCAGTAGCGCCCTCTCGTTATGGTGGATACCCTGCTGTGTCTGTAGCGCCCTCTCTTGTTATGGTGGGCCCCCAGCAGTGTCAGTAGCGCCCTCTCTTGTTATGGTGGGCCCCCAGCAGTGTCTGTAGCACCCTCTTTTGTTATGGTGGGCCCCCAGCAGTGTCTGTAGCACCCTCTTTTGTTATGGTGGGCCCCCAGCAGTGTCTGTAGCACCCTCTCTTGTTATGGTGGGCCCCAGCAGTGTCTGTAGCACCCTCTCTTGTTATGGTGAGCCCTCAGCAGTGTCTGAAGCACCCTCTCTTGTTATGGTGAGCCCCCAGCAGTGTCTGTAGCACCCTCTTTTGTTATGGTGGGCCCCCAGCAGTGTCTGTAGCACCCTCTTTTGTTATGGTGGGCCCCCAGCAGTGTCTGTAGCACCCTCTCTTCTTATGGTGGGCCCCAGCAGTGTCTGTAGCACCCTCTCTTGTTATGGTGAGCCCTAAGCTGTGTCTGAAGCACCCTCTCTTGTTATGGTGAGCCCCCAGCAGTGTCTGAAGCACCCTCTCTTGTTATGGTGGGCCCCCAGCAGTGTCTGTAGCACCCTCTTTTGTTATGGTGGGCCCCCAGCAGTGTCTGTAGCACCCTCTCTTGTTATGGTGGGCCCCAGCAGTGTCTGTAGCACCCTCTCTTGTTATGGTGAGCCCTCAGCAGTGTCTGAAGCACCCTCTCTTGTTATGGTGGGCCCCCAGCAGTGTCTGTAGCACCCTCTCTTGTTATGGTGGGCCCCAGCAGTGTCTGTAGCACCCTCTCTTGTTATGGTGAGCCCTCAGCAGTGTCTGAAGCACCCTCTCTTGTTATGGTGAGCCCCCAGCAGTGTCTGTAGCACCCTCTCTTGTTATGGTGAGCCCCCAGCAGTGTCTGAAGCACCCTCTCTTGTTATGGTGAGCCCCCAGCAGTGTCTGTAGCACCCTCTCTTGTTATGGTGGGCCCCCAGCAGTAGTGCCCTCTCTCTCTGTCTCCATAGATGTGTATGTGGATGTGAAGCCGCTGTCGGGATATGAGGCCACCACATGTAACTGTAGGAGGTCGGACAGTCTGGTGGACTGGGGCTGTGTGGAGGATTGCCTGAATCGGTGAGCATGCCGTGCAGTAACACAGGGAGGATGGTAATTGGTGGGCTCTCCAGGCTGACCGTTTGGCTTCTCTTTTGCAGGATGATATTTGCTGAGTGTTCCCCGAATACCTGTCCCTGCGGGGAGCGATGCAGCAACCAGCGAATCCAGAGACACGAGTGGGTCCAATGCCTGGAGCGATTCCGGGCCGAGGGGAAGGGGTGGGGCATCCGCACCAAGCAGCCGCTCAGAGCCTCGCAGTTCATCATCGAGTATCTGGGGGAAGTGGTGAGCGAGCAAGAGTTCAGGTAAGACCCATGTCGTGTGTGTGTCAGGGGAGAGCTGTGATTGGCTGGCTGAACGGAGAGGGAATTTGTGGGCGGGATTGGATGGGACTGTCTTGGAGTGGGTGAATCTGTGGTATAATATCTGTACCAACAATACGGACCAGATCATGGATGTGGAAATACGGGGCAATTTAGGAAACAGCGATCATCACAGGGCAATCGTCTTCAGTATAAATCACACAAATAGAAAACATATGAGGAATACAAAAGACACTGAATTTCAAAAGAGCCAAATTCCCGAAACTATGATCCTCGCTAGAAGATATAAATTGGGATAAAATCTTAGGAACAAAGAACACGGAGGAGAGATGAGTTTGCTTTAAGAGCATATTAAATAAGGGCATTAGCCAATGCATCCCATTGGGTAATACATTTAAAAGAGCAAACAAAAGCCCTGGGTGGCTTAACTCCAATGTAAAAATGCATATAAAGGCAAAGGAGAAGGCCTTTAAAAAATACAAGGCAGATGGGTCATCATCAGCATTCCAACTTCACAAAGAATGCAACAAGAAATGTAAGGATGCAATCAGGGCGGCTAAGATAGAACATGAAAGACACATAGCGGAGGAAAACAAAAAAATCCCAAGAAATTCTTTAAGTATATAAACAGTAAAAAAGGGAGGACAGACCATATTGGCCCCATAAAGAATGAAGGTCATCTGGTTACAAAGGATGGGGAGATGGGGTAGAGATTGAATTTATTCTTCTCCTCAGTCTTCACGAGGGAATCGGGGGGCTTCAGTAACCAAAACTGCAGTGTCTATCCTCATGACACATCACAGGAAGCCCCTCCATGGTTAACAGAGGACAGAATTAGAATTAGACTTGGGAAACTTAACATTAATAAATCACCGGGACCAGATGGCTTGCACCCGTGGGTACTTAGGGAACTCAGTCAAGTATTTGCCAGACCATTGTTCCTAATTTTTACTGTCTGGAATGTTACCGGCTGATTGGAGAAAAGCCAATGTAGCACCAATATTTAAAAAATGGACCCAAAATACATCCCTGGGAATTACAGAGCAGTTAGCCTAACATCAATAGTATGTAAGCTCTTGGAGAGGATGATAAGGGAC